>ML786114.1:221831-248169 GCA_009831015.1 Picea engelmannii
ATATATATATATATATATATATATATATATATATATATTAATTACATTTGTGCCTCGGTTAAATATGATAGGAAAAGTGTTATTTTGAAACATTTAAGACTTAGGTAGATCCCACTCACACAGTGCCAAAACCGAAAGATAAAGTTCCTCCATTTACTATTATAAAACAATAATGATGTTCAGGAAAGAAAGTCAATTTGAGTGGTCTTTAATGATGTGATGAATAGAATGAAACGACACTAACACACGTTGAATCCACTAGGGAAAAATATAGAATATAAAAAAATTAAAGATACCACAATCGCGAGCATTACAATTCATGTTATCGTTATAATTACAATGTTACCTAGTTATAGAGTTCTAGTTCTAATACATTATTTATCTTACTTTCCATGTCATAAATTCGTATTTTTGTTTGTAATTAAAGCTTTATTTATGTTTTAATAGTAAAATCCTAACCTACATCCATCACAACCATCACTCTATTAAATGAATGCTAATATATCCATCTCATGATCAATCTATTAAATTAGGATCTATTACACATTGAGATTTTTAAAAAGATCAATCTTAATTTTTTATTTTATATATTTTACAGATAAATCCAAAACCTCCCTTAATCTCCTTTGCCAAGATTATTCTCTATTTTAAAATTGAAAGTAGTCAATCATAATACCATACTTTTATATAAAGTATTGATATTTATTATTGTGTATATTTGTAAAACATTATAACAATTTGTATTCATTTAATACTAATTATGTTCTTAAACCTCCCTTAATCTCCCCTTAATCTCCTTTGCCAAGCGTATTCTCTATTTTAAAATTGAAAGTAGTCAATCATAATATCATACTTTTATATAAACTATAATATCATATTTTTATATAAACTATTGATATTTATTATTATGTATATTTGTAAAACATTATGACATTTTGTATTCATTTAATACTAGTTATGTTTTTATAATTATTTATTGTTATTTTTTATTTACATTTATATTTAAATCTTGATTTTGAATACTCAATGAAAACAATCATTAATTTTGTAATCTAAAAAACAATTTATAAATATTTATGAACTCATATTTAACATTTTATAAATTTATATTAACTTAAAATTGGCATGGGCTATTAATTCATGCAAACAAAAATTGAATGGTGGTAAAATCATGTTACCACTATCAATTTTGTGTTTGGAAAGCCAGGGTAAACATTGAATTTCGACACATGATTATAAATAGTGTTGTCCTCGTTGCCTTTTGCACCTTTGTCACATACCAAATCCATAACAAGAATAACACAAATGTCAAGCATACTAATATGGTTGAGAGATCACGAAATTGGGTTTTCCAATGAATCTATGGAAAAAATGACAATGATGGCCACAGAGGGTGCTAACTCTTGCCAACCAATGAACAACGCCTCATTACCAACAATCATGTAGTTTAGAAGTTGTGTGACAATAATCATGATGGCAAGAAACAAAGAAGTCAAGCAACGATGTTTCACACTTGCAAAATGAATGCACATGGTGTGAAGCCAAGTAATCCATTGGAGAGCTCAATAATTTGGGGTTTCCAACAATGTCATGGCACATGAAAAGAAAACAATAGGAAAACAACCAAACCCCCGAGGTTAGAGAACGATGACCAATGTGGAATTCCCAACAATCTTGTAGTGTAGAGACTACACAACAATGATCAATGCTTAAGAAAAATGGAGAAGTCAATAGAGTCAACTAACCCTTGAGAAATAGAGTGATGTGGCAGTTTCAAAACATTGATTGGCATGGAGGATGCAAGCTATAGTCGAGCAATGATTAGTGCCCCATGGCCAAAAATCATGCAACAAAATAATTTATGTGACAACAACCCACAATTAAGACAGGGTAATATAGAGCACGGTGAAAATGACTAGGGTGGCTAGCCTAGAATCTTGTGCCACGTTTCATGCATTCAATGACTAGTTCCTGAAAAATTTCACTAAAGAGAGAGACAAGCCAGACCATGTTGTCACTCCCTAGGGTCAACGACCAAAGGAAAGTTCACCAAAGTCGTTGGCACAAAAACCATTGGTTTTATAAAGAACTAATCAATAATGGTGACCCATATCGATAAAGCCACATCTTCCAAAGGACAAGGAAAAAGGAAAACAACAAAACAAAAGCAACCTATAAAAGCACCCCATTCCAACTACCAAGTCACAACACAACAAAGTGAAGATACAATTTATTTATTTATTTATTTATTTATCAGCTGTCACTGTGCCCAGGGTTGGAATTTGTATTCCATTTTACCCATAAAACAATTTTGTTTTGATGTTTTAGGTCTCTATACTCCCCATCACATAACATTTTGTTTAAAATTGTGTCTTTCAACAATGAAGTTTTGATAAGAAATTAACCCTTCAATAATAAAGTTTTGATTAAAAAATCACCCTTCAATAACACCCAAACACAATGTTATACATTGTCATAATATGAGTCAACCTTATCCATAAAAAAATACATAAACCTCAAATTTTCATAGTTTCATCAATAGTGGCAAGATTGTTAATACTAATTCCATTAAAAAATATGCAATAAAAAAATTACATATATATATATATATATATATATATATATATATATATATATATATATATATATATAAACTAAAAGAATTTAAGTGTCAGTAAGTAAATATAGCTTATATGTTAAAAATTTGGTTGTTAATTTACATTTATAGATTTTATTTATAAAAAAATATTATTATTTTTTGTTTGTTAGAAATGCTCGTCATTTGTAAGGCTAGTATTTCAATTGTTGGCTAAGAAACTACAACTCAAGAGAATCTATGCTGTCAAAATCACCCTAGGATCGCCCCCGACCTGGGCGGCACCAACCCTTAACATGGATATATATTTTTGGTGTCTCCTCTCGACTAAACACACCATAAGGATATTGAAATCGGGTCGCCTAGCAATCAAAACCCACACCTTAACCGATTGAGCTAGCAAGAATTGACTAATAAAAAAAATTGATTATTTTTTGAATTTAGAATTCCACCAAATATATGAAGTTATGCATCTTGGTATCTTAGGATCGAATAAAGAGAGGAGGGTGGATCTCTAATCTTAGGTCATGGTATTCCTATGCTTGGATATGTCATGGTGAAGAAGAAATGGAAACAATCTTGTCCAAAAACTATATGAAATTGAATTGAATAACTATTATCCTATTGATGGGCTTACACCTTACACTCACCACAGGTTGATTTCCATTTCACCATAGCTCAAAAAATCCAAAAGAATAACTTCCATTGAAAACATAAACAAAATGAAACTAGATCTTGGTAGCGCCATACCTTGTGACGATATCATTGAAGACAAATTCAATGTTGTGAGCGTAAGCACCGTGGTTGAAATTTTAGCTCTGAGGAAAGATGTTGCACTTGAAGTTATCGAGTTCACCTTGGTTCCTCTCGATTATGTGCCCCACATTGTTGCTACTCCACCCTACCTTTATCCGCGTACTGCATCCACTGCCTCACCTGATTATTGAGCACATATTCTTGATGAATCTAAAATAGAGTTGTAAATACAGACTCGAGAATCCCAATGTTGGTCGCATAATTCTTTTGACATTCTCTGTATCTCACAATCTTCTCAACACTCTCTTCCTTCTTCGACATCTCCACCAAAGGCTTCACATCCTCACCATTCCCATTCTAGTTGAAATGGGAATTATTGTTATTATCGTGTATGTTATTTCTAGTGCCAATGCCATGAACGATATTGGTGGGGTTGTTATTTTCAATGTCAGTGTCATGAACGATATTGGTGGGGTTGTTATTTCCAATGTCATTGTCATGAACGATCTTTTAAAATATTAATGATATATATATAATATTGAATTATACTTATTTTACTTTCAAATTTCTTAAGTATTTGTAATGATGTATAAAACTTTTTTCAAGTTTTTGCACATATGAAAAAAATAAATTGCATTTTAATAAAATTTAGTTCTCCTATACATTTAATTAATAAATTTAAGGTTAAAATGAAACTAAATTCTTAAAAATAAATAAGAAAACATGTTTTAAGTTAGTTAAGAATAATTTTAATCTATTCTAATGAAGCGTATGGTTATCTTGATATTATCTCAGCTTCCTTTGATGAAGAAAAACTATGTGAAATGGTGCGAATGTATGGAGTGCACTTTGATCCAAATAATTCCTAATTAAACTTCCATGTTTGATACCCTAAATAAAGATCATCAATTGGTTTAGTATGCTCCTCAACCCCAATTTAACATCTAACAACTCAAAGCTCTAACACAATGAATTTTCTGCATAGCAAAATACTTTGCAATTATTAATCCTATGAGCTTATTGCAAAGTAGAAACTTAGGGAATCTAGGAGAATCTTCTCTAAAATCACATGAAAGATTTAATTTATCATGAGATATTAGGACAATATTTTTTAAATCCTTAAAAAACACACAAAAAAATGTAAAAATGACATGTATGTTTTTTATGTTAAAAAATAAATATAGAAAAAATAGTTATTTTGCAAATGATTAATATAACCAAGTTGCGAGAAAGTAAAGGCATACAATATTTGATTGTATGTTAAAGAATTTGAAAAAATATCATAATTTTCCGTGATGACTTGGTGTGTCCAAGTCACTCTGGCACCCGCAGTCATTCGACACTATCTTACCTCAATCACGACAATCTACCCACATTACTTCTACAACCAGACTATGCCTCTTCACTCAAGGTATGCTCAAAATTTTTCCTTGAGATAAAACATGTTAGACACACCAAGTCTTGCTGAACTAAGTTATCCAGAAAGAACACTAGGTGCACACCCAATCGTGGCCTCAAACGCTCTGCGACAATACTACACTTATCTAGTATTACACTTAGCCAATCCACAAGTATCCAAAGAATATGAATAATCAAATACATAGACCATCCACATAAGTACACACGATATGGATATGGGCGAAACTCAAGACAAGTGCCTAACACTCTTAGATGTATAAGAATGTTACATATGATACAAAGAGGGGATCTCGGTCACCACCACAACTCAATTACAATAGTACAAGAAATGTCAAGGTGCACTGCCTCCTCCTAGAAATTCCCACAAAACTCACACTAATCAACCCCTGTCACATCTACATGCTTGCCTCCTGTAGGTTGTATTCACAACTTGGTCACGTAACCAACTTGGGTGAACTGCGATCTCAAGTTCTAGAACAAACCATTGTAGATCCCTTCATCAAATCTTGCTTCTTGATTTCCTCTTTCTTCCTTTCTTGATGCGTTGGCTTGGCATGGCCTCTCCATACTTATATGCGACTTTCCTAACACTTAGAAAATATCGTCACATAGAGTGGCCCCAAGTTTAATTGTCCTTCACACACACTAGACCACATGATTCATCCCAAGTGTACCTCATCATATGGTCATCCAAGTCACTTCAAGCCCAAGTCATCCCATCAATGATTATCCTCATTTGCGCCAAACTCATCCAACCGTTCGCACCCAAGGTCCACATATCCAAAATATCGTAATGCACAAGTCATGCCCAATGGGGTATGCCTAGAAATTGTGTCTACAATTGTGATCCATGGTGAAAATGCACCTCGACTGCTCGTCACAACCCCCAAGTGTGGATCACCCAACTCAACCAGTCTATGTAAGTCTCGACACTCCAACTCATGAAGTCTCTAGCCAAGTTCATGCCACTTATTGGTGCATCCAACTTAACTTATCTACACCACCTTTTCCATCCGCAGGAGAACTCAAGTATTTGCATTCCATGTGACAAGAACTTAGATTATCTGTAAGGGTGCCCAAGGAAGTTTGTCCACACTACCTTCCCAAGGAAACCCAATAATGTGTTCCTTTCTCTCAGGCCAAGGAGTCTCGATCATATGAAATTCCTAAACTCATCGATGCAACATAGGTGCACTATGACCCTCTAGGTGAGTTTATGACATCCTCCCCCAATAAAAGTCATTTACGCCCTCAAAAACATCCCAAGAAACTACCCGAATAGGTGCGTCTTTGTGCAGCCAAGTCTGCTCGAAAGCCCAAATTTTGTGCCAATGACTAACTCCATGCCATTGACTATTGGAAACCCCAAATTTAAATAATTTAGCACAATCCATGGATGAATTCCTTGTGCCCAAAATTGTCCTCAATGCTTCAAGCTTCTATTTCCCCATTGTAGTGCCCATACTATGATGATCCTGCAACCATATCCTATATCTATTGTCATCCAACTTCCCCTTAGGAAGATTTCCCAAAATTTCTAAGTGTTGGACCATTGTTATGTACAACTGCATCCATACTTGAACATATCCATTCATGCTTATGCACATTGAGCTCTCCCATGCTTTGAATTAGTTGGGTGATTAGTCTAATTATCAAGTCCAATCCATGAGCATTCCCAAAAAATATTTTTCATATTCACTTCATTCATTATTCCCAAAATCCATGAACCAAGGAAAAGCCACCCCTTTTTCCCACGGCTTCTAAGTCTCCCCTGCAATTCAATGGGCCTAGTACTTTCAAATTGTCTACCACAATCCAACATCTATTGACTTCATCGCAACAGGGAAATGTTTCCACCTTCCTTAATACTGTTAAGTTGTATCCAAAATGAGATTTCAAGGCACTCAAGGATGCACTACCTACTCCTAGGTCGTGTGCCAACTCACAGTTTCCTAGTAATAAGAGAGCAACCTAGTAGCTTCCAAGTTTATGTGTATACATGGTATCTATCTTGTTCTTCATGCACAAGTACTTCAAAACCACATTCACTTCTCATCACTTGAAACCTATTTATTCCAATCATTTTGTATTCAAGTCATGGTTATATATTCTCATAGCTCTCCTGCAAAACTTCATAATGACGATAGGGTACTGGTCCTCACTTCCCACTTCCTCTACATATGACTCTAATTTAGATTAGGTGAGTGCCTCCATGCACTACTTGGACCCAACAATTATATTTTATGCACTGAGTGTGCTCTCCAAGCAATTTGCTTTCTCTTGTTTGTGGCTCCACAGGAAACAAGGTGCCTCCTAGTGCATACCATGTTCAATGACCTCCATAAGAGTTGTTAGTGAAAGCTCCATCTTTCCTTTAACTCCTTTATTCTAACCCTCTAAGTTCCGCAACTGTTCAACCTTCTCGAAAAATACCTTCATTGAAGTCTCCATCATTTTTAACTTGCATTTTTCTTGGCTCAAGCCACCCTTGGTTCCCAAAGATGCCATGCTTGAAGCCATCTCTTGTTGTTGTGTGACAACATGAGGTCTGCCTATGGGTCTAGTGTCTACCTCAATCATCCTCATTGCTGACATTCTAGGCATTCAAGCCAAATTCCTCATAGTCTCCATAGGCACACTCAATGTTTTGTATTCAACCAAAAAAAACAAGCTACTCTCATGTGGTATTGGGACTACCTTAGCAAGCTTGTGGAAATCCTTCTCCAAGACCATTGTATGATCATCCAAGGATCAACCAAGCCACCATGAAATCCAATATTCCAAACTAATTCCTAATTGTCAAAGGTGAAGAACGAACCACCCCCACTGTCGACTTTATTACTGATTTGACCACCTTGAATTTGGTCATGCTGTGCTCAAGCTTATGATGGATAAATGTAGTGGTTCACTCACTCACAAAATTGTGTCTCACGTTGGTGTCCACCAAATTTTCCACCTTCATCCCACAGACTATTGCATCCACAAAACAAAGTTTGTTGACCTCCTCATCTTGCAAACAATGTTATCTTTGGATGTAACAAATATAGGTTTCTTCTTTGTTGTGATGTTGTGTTTTTATTGGGATTCCTCCTGCCTAAGAAACCCAAACCCTGACAATGTCCAAGAATTCGCTTGGCCTGAGAAGTCCTTCAAATTATGTACCCAAATTTCCACCCACGTGTTGACCTTCTTTAGCTTCCCCATGTGAACTTGGCACAAGTGGAAAAATTCTTGTTCCATTGTTCCAAGATCTTGGCCACAATGTCAAACTTGGTCTATCAAGACTCACCTTCCATGCTCTCCATTCTACAAATCATGAACAAGGTGAATGTATTGGTACATCACAAATTCACCTATTAAGTCTCAAGTTTTGTGACATCAATCTTCCTCAAGCTTGTGATGTGCCTAAGTTGAATTTCCTTCATCATGTTTTTTTCCCATGCCTAGGCCTCCTACTTCACCAAATCAACATGTCTGCATGCCTTGTCTAGTTATCAAGCCCATACCCTACCAAAGTGTCCAACTCATCGAACGTTTGTGGTCCCATTTCAAGTTCACCCAGAAGGCCTACATGACTCTCATGGTGGTATCAATAATACTTGTCAATGGGGTTCCCAAATCATCCCAATTCAAATCTTCAACCATTGTCATAAGAGTGCAATTTCGAATTTCACCAAAACTTGAAACCAACTATCAAACAAATTTGATACCAATTGTAACAACCCTACAATCGACCACCTGGAAATTTTCGCAACAACTTGGTGCACCTAAGTCGCTCTGACACCTATGGTCGTTCGACACTGCCTTGTCTCGACCATGGATATCTACCCACACCATGCCTAGTACTACAACCATAATACAACTCTTCACTCAAGGTATGATCATAACTTATCCTTAAGCTACAACAAGTTAGATACACCAAGTCTTGCTCAACTAAGTTATCCAAGAAGAACACTAGGTGCACACCCAACTGTGGCCTAAAAAATTCCATAAAAATACTACACTTAGCCGATATCACTCTTATCCAATTCAAACTATGCAAAGAACATGTACATTCAAATACAAAGATCATCCACACAAGTACACAAGATATGGAGACGAGTGGAAATCATGACAAGTGCCTAACACCCTTACATGTATAAGAATGTTACATGTGATACAAGATGCAAAGAGGAGAGCTCAGTCACCATCATATGTCAATTGCAAGAGAACACTACATGTCAAGGTGAACTACCTCCTCCTAGATAGCCCCACAAAACTTTCTCCAATCAACCCATGTCGTATCCACATGCATGCCTCCCGCAGGTCTTGTTCAAGTTACAATCATTTTATTGCACACTGTATACATTATACAAATATGGTATTGTTGAAACGTTTAGCTTCCCATTGAATATGAAAATCCATCTTATTTACAAATAAATCAAAATAACACTAGGTAGTTGGTTGTATGCCTACTTGTACTATTTTTAATAGTGAAAACAACACTATTGAACTAGGCCAAAGAGATACAAGAAAATACTATGGAGATGGCCTTTGGCAATTGAAGATCAAGACACAAATGATCCATAAGCCTAAATAAAGCAATGGAAATTCTTAATGGAGACAAGAGAATGTTAAAGAAGATTCCCATACATGTAGAAAAACTTATGATTATCTATTGAATGATCCTAATATGCCAAGATAGAATTATTATACCTTATACAAACTACACAGGTTTTATGACCATGAATGATCATTGTGGTCAACCTTAGTAGATAAGAGATACTAACCTTTAACTTGAGAATAACCAAAATGTATCACCCAAAAGTCAACAAAATAATATAGAGAGAATCCTTAAGGTAGGATAATGCCAGAAAATACTCTTTATGGAAGGAATCACTTCACAAGCCATGCTTTCTGCAATACAATACTCATCATTTATTATGCAATGACACTCATGTGTATATATACTTTCTCATTATTCCTTGGGGTCAATGCCAAACACCCTTTGTTATTATGTTATTCCCTCTAAATTCATAATGAGACTATTTATTACCCATCAACTACCAAGTAGACCTTATTCCATTATTATAGCCACATTACATTAATTATTCTTCTTGGGTACATCCCTAGGTACATTACATTCCATTTTAGAAAATAAAATAAAAAACCTTTAATTTGAGAATAACCAAAATGTATCCACACAATTGACAACACAATAATATAGACATAACCATCATGGTAGGATAATACAATAAAAAAATCCTTATGGAAGGAATCACTCCACAATCCATGCTTGCTATAATACAATACTCAACATATCCAATATAACGACACTCATGTGTATATATACTTTCTCATGATTATTCTTTGGGGTATATGCCAACTACCCCTCATTATTCTATTACTCACTCTAACTACCTAGTGGACATATTTATTATCCACCAATTATCAAGTGGGTCTTCTTCCATGATTATGGTCGTATCACATTAATTATTTACCTTGAGTACCTCCCTAGGTACTCCATACTATCCTTCCTAGGTACATTATAGCCACGATGTTTGAATGATCTGAGGAACATTGAAAGACGACAACTTAGTGAAAAACAAAGATTGTATATCATGTCCAAGGACAATACGGTCATCAAAAGAAGAAGGGTACCATGAAGCTTCAGTAAAACCAAGTGATCCGATTGTGTAGGTTTTCACAGTTAGTCATAATGTTTGAACTTAACTTTCTAGATATACATCGTGTAAGAAGTTTTGAAACGTCTGATTTTTTGAGTGAACACTCCACCCATCATCAAAGATAAAAGAAGATAACATGTTAGAAAAGAGTGCTAGGCTTGATCTCTAGCTGAAAAAATTTAGTCCTTTGTCGGTACAAAGTCCTCCTTCACCAAAGATTCCTCCGATTTTATACAAAAAACTCAGGATCTTCACCTTGATGAAAAATACATCATGGTCAATTTTGATGTTGTTTCTTTATTTACTAAAATTCCTATCTTGGAAGCCCTTGCCTCGATCTCCAAATTATTCGACATCGAAACCACTTATAATTTATTCACCTTCAAAGGGGTTTGCTATGAATAAATGAAAGGCACAAACATGAGGTCTTCCTTATCCATAGTGGTCGTCAATATTCTTCTGTAACATTTTGAGGCTTTATCCCTAAAAAAATTTCATCTCAAACCCAAGTGTTGGTTTCATTTTATTGATAACACGTTTGTTTTTTTCCCTCGTGGTCATCCCACTTTAATCTCTTTCTTTAACCATATTAATAGAATTCACCCCCATATCCAATTTACTATTGAGACACAAAAGCAAAATTGTATCCCATTCTTGGGGTTTACTCTCTCTTGTCTTATTGATGGCTCCATTATCCATCACATTTATAGGAAAAATACCCATACTAATATATACCTTCATGCACATTCTCATCATCATCTAGCCCAAAAATCCATGGTTCTAAAAAATCTTATTACTCAATCCATTTGAATTTTTTCTCCTCAATTTCTTGAGAAAGAAAAATCCCACATAACCAAGGCCCTTATGGTCAATGGTCACTCATCTCTCAAATCAACAAATCCTTATGCTCCACCCACAATCTAAAATCAAAGAAATCTTCCTCCTCTTCCCCTCCCCGGGCTCTCATTTATCTTCCCTTTATTCAAGGAGCTATTGTTCATAATTATGAAATTTTGGCTTAAAAAAATATCAAAACCCTTTCCAAACCCTATAAAACCCTCAAACAATTTTCATCACTGCTAAGGACAAATATGGCCCGATGCTTGGCTATGGTAATTATAACTTCTATATCTTAGTTGGACATAAGGTGTTGAAGGGCTCTCATATACCATAGTTCGATGCAGATACCCTCTGATATGTCTGTAGTCATGGCTATCCTTTTTCTTTCCATACATACGGTACCCACACACCCATTTCTCCTACAATCAAATATCCCAGTAGATTGCAGTTGATATATTTATAATTAATTAGATTTAGGTTGTACTCATCGTCTTTCTCTTGATTGTAATTGATAAGAAACAATATTATTTTTATAATAATAACACCGAGGTACAATGGTGATGTTAGGGTGCATATTAAGATTCATATTTATGCCTACATATCCATTTGTATTTTCGATGACTTCAAGAGTAGTGAACACTTCTTGTCATTTTCACTGTTATAAGAAACATAACTATGTCCAAATTACCCTTTTCCTAGCTATAGGTACTATATAATTTGAGTGGACTTCCCACTTCTAGTATCTTCAACAATGATTCCAGTCGCATGAATCTTAAACAAATATAGAATTGTAGTCCATTGCTTGAAAACGGGAAGCCTTTACCTCTGCTTTTCCAGTCTTGTATAACCATAACCCAAGGAAGAAGAGTGATGAACTGGAAATGGTATAACTCCTCTCTCCTCATTGTTCATAACACAATTTTGAGGCTTCTGAGTCCCTGATTTACAAAATTGAAACATGATGAACGAATGGATGACTCACTTCCTCCTGCCTTGTAGTCTGCATCCTCAATGAGTGTAAGGTAAAGAGAAGCGTTATCCAAAAACACAATATCATGTGGATTCAATCATTTATCCTGAGCATATAACATAGTATTCAACATATTCTCGAGGAGGATAAAGTAGCATATCCATTCTAAAATTATGATATCCACATTGGATAGACCATTCGATGAGCTAGCACAATATTTCAGAGTTGGATATTTCAAAACCTTTGAAACCTTTGGAGTGATCTTGGTAACATAAAGTGCCATAATTCCAGTTGCAAATAGTGTCATCAGATGGGTTGAATAGATGGTGCAATGAGGTTTGGGATCGTTCTCTTTCTGTGGGCCTTCCTTGGAATTGAGGTTTTTGTTGTAAGCCAGCCAATACTACAAGAAGTTTTCCAAAAAATCCTCCATGCAAGGGAGAGAACTGATTAAGCTTAAGACTATAAGTTTGAAGTTTGAATGTGAAGGATAGGGTTTAAGGACTCATCAAATATTGTAATTCCATATGTTGTAATATTCCTACTAGGAGTAGTGTCATTGTACTCCAAAGAAAAATATAAAGGATTTAAATACATAGGAATTTCCTTGAACTCATCATCATTATTGAAGGAAAATGTTCACATATCAAGAGGAGTATACATATCAATTTATATCTTCTTGACTTCTTCTAATTGAAACAATGGATCTGAACAAGTATTATCCAATTCAAGATCTTGATGAGAGTCTTCAAAGTAAGATTCATCGCATGCATCAATAGAAACATAATGATCCTTATATACTTGATTTGACCATTCATTAGTAACATCATCATATAGAACATTTTCATAAAGAGGGTAAAAAAATTCAAAATCAACTTCTTCCTTTGCATAATCAATTTCACCATTGTATGCATATGAATAAAATATTTAGGTTGAACCATGATATTGGGGTTGGATTGGTTCATTAGTTTTTAGAATGATAGTATTTGGGATTTTAGAGATGAATTGATCATTAAGCATCATGATATGGTCATGATCATCTTTGCATCCAAACTCTTGGTCACAGATAGTGAAAGAATTAAAATTAGGCTTTAGGTAAGAGGGCTCCAAGGATCTCTCAAGGTAGGCTTGATTTGAAAATTGATATTCAGGGAAGAGCATGTGATTCTAGAAATATTAGATGATGGGAATTAAATATGACAATTTTTTTTGTGAATCAAAACCAACGAAGGAGAATCTTGTTCTACGAAATTTCTTTGCGAAGTCAAGACAAGTGGTTAAAGATAGCTCTAGATTTTGAACATTTTTTCCTCCAAGTGCCTAGGGTAAAGATGGGGTAATATATCATAATAATGCAAGAGGGTATCCATGTTGGTAGGGTGAATGGGCATTGGAATGCAAGTATAAAACTTGATAAATATAAGATTAAATGCAATAATGCTTTCATTATCCTTCAAGTGAAAATGATTAAATCGCTTAAGGTGTTCATAAGGCTTATCAAGGTGCTCAAAAGTAGATGTAAACCAATAAAAAAATTTAGACCATGTAGAGATGCATTCATTAGGTAAGTTGGAAAATGAGGAAGCAACATTACCCTGAAGGGCATTCATAAATAAGAGTGTGCAACTATCATTTTCATTAACTCTGAGAATGATACAAGCATTGGAAAATGCACGAAGATGCTCTTCCACTATACAATTCCATCACCTAGAAACCAAGGTAAATGTTGCTTGAATTTATAAGGAAAAAGATTAACAAGGTGAGGAAGCTTCAAAGGGGTAGGTATAAGCCATGGGTGATTGTCCAAGTCTTCCTCAAATTGGAAAATTCCATAATTGCGAATGAATTTCCCAGGATTATCAGTCGAAACCGTAGTGTTACAACCACTAAACACGCTTCCAATCAAGTAAGACATAGAAAATTGGAGATGATATAAGAGGGTTTAAAAGAATTAAAACAAGACTAGGTAAGAACCATCGAACGATCCTCCCCAGTATGGTTTCCAAAATATGTTGATGTTGAAACAAGAGTGTTTTGAAACCAACATCTCAACCTGCCATGAGGCTAGGCGAGAAGAGGTGGGAATGTTTCCCTAGGTTTTAAGCCCCTAAAATAAAGTGCATTAGACCCTAAAGATAAAGAGTCTAAGCATGGATCTTCATTTATGATTTTTGCAATTATTTATTTTTTTATGTATTTTTCCTTTTTAATGAGTGAAATGTAGATTGAACTAAAGTTAATATGATTTAATAATACAAATTTTAAAATAAAAAACTTAAATGAAATAAAGAAACTTAAAAATTAGTAATCTTTTACAAAAACTATTTTAAATTAAATAACAAAGTGGAATGAATTTTTATTTTGTTTTTCTTTTAAATGTTGAAATAAATAAAGAAAAAAAGAAGAAGTTAAATTGCTTAGATAAATAAAATAATGCTTTTGTATGACATTTAATTGAAACAAAAGTTAGTAAAAATTAAAAGTATAAGTGAAAAACTTAAAAGAAAAACAGGTTGTGTGGCAACGTAGTCTCTTTCTGGTTGAATTGGGATAGGAAAAAGTAGCAGAGGCAGATGGAAACTGCAGCAAAGATATGGAAAGCAACATGAAGCACAGGTGGTATCCATGCAGTAAATGACACGTGGCCTCTAGAACCCCATTTATTTTTTGAAAATATATAACAAAATACAATTTGTACATAGTGGAAGATAAAAAATTATGACGACACAAATATAAAAGGAGATAAAAAAGACGTTTAGTTTGAAATATATTAAATAAGTTACAAGTTCCTGGAAATTTAAATGCATTTTTCATATAGATTGGTGAAAAATAAAAATGTATGAGGACATAAATATAAAAGCAGATAAAAAAACAGTTTTATTTGAAATATATCAAAAAATAAAAGTCTGTTACATATTCCTGGAAAATTCAATGTGTTTGTCATATAGATTGGGATTGGGGCTCCCGTGGACCATAAGATAAATATGTACAAGAAACATGACTATAGAAAGAAGAAGTGGGTTACGGTAGAGTGCAATACCTGAAAAAAATAAAAATTGAAAGGTATTAGTCTTTGGATAGACATTTTTATTTAAAAAAGTGGAATAACTGGGTTGATAAACAAAGAAGGATGCGATCAGTAGACTTACAATGATGGTACATATGACCCCTTTTGCTATTTCCTTGCGGATGCCTTTTCATTGATGTCGTCGACGACAGCTGGAATTGTGGCAACTTCCTGTTTCCTTTCGTCGAAAGTTTTCTTCAATTCCCTTTCAATCCATTCTTCAATGTATCTTATCATTGGGGCGACATTGATCTCATTCTGGATTTTTATGTTGAAAAGTTCATTTTCTAATTCCCCAAAGTCGATAGAAAGATTATGCAGAGCCTGATCAATTTCCTTATTCTGTACTAAATAGTCGACTAGCCAGTCGTCAATGTGATCTTGACCATATTCAGGGATGTTGTAAAAGTTTTCCAAAGACAACGCCTTAAACATATCAACCTTTTTATCGAAGTCATGCCTAGTTAAGGGAAATGAGTTGACAATTAAGTTGGGGTCTTGGAAGTCGTTGGTCCTTCCGGCTAAGTTTATTCTAGACATCCTTGTGAATAATTTTTCTTTCTTTGATATGGATTTTTCACATGACTGAACAATGAGATGCAGGTTCTTCATTTTTTCTTTCCAGCATGCATTTAATTGACCAATACGATTTTTGGATGGAAGATATTTTTGTCTTATTGTTTTTGTCATGTTGTTGACAATGGTGCCAAAAGGAAGGACCATGTTTAAATAGAAATGTTCTTCATCTTTTAAATCTGCCTGCAAATATTCGAGAAAATTATGTTCCCTGGTTCCAAGGGAAGTCATGGTTTGTAATGTTCTCCATGCCTCAGTAACTAGTTCCATTCTTTTCTTGATATTATTCTCCACATATCCTCTACAGGATGTAAGGAGGCTGGAGGATCCTTTTAACATGGCTGTAGGGATGGCAAGTTTTAGCACCATTATTTTCATGGCTAAGGTTAGAGGTTTGTCAATAATTTTCAAAGTCATGCCTATTAGCACCCATATTTTTTTTATGCCTGACTTCATCTAACATCTCCAAGGGTCAATTTTAAAAGGAAGGTTTTCATTTATTATTCCCATTTCCATTTGCAACTGCGCACTACAAAATTTTCTGCGTGCTACGCAGAACGCTTCACGGCACAAAGGATTCTATCGCGTAGTGGATTTTCGTTGCATGGTGGATTTCGTCGCGCAATGGATTTTGTTGCACAGTGGATGTCATCGCACAATGGATTTCGTCGCGCAGTGGATTTCATCGCACAGTGAATGTTGTCGCGCATAGGATTTTGTTGCACATAGGATTTTATCACACAGTGGATTTTGTCGCGTAGTGGGATGCTGTCGCACATAGGATGCCTTTGCGCAGAGGATTTTCCTATGCACAGGCTATAGGTCGCGCTGCGCAAATGACTAGTTTAGTGGTAAACTTCAAGATCATTTTCTGACCAACTGGAGAGGAATTTTGAAAATCCCTGAGAGATTTTTGTTGAGAAAAAAATAAATAATAAAAACCTCTCTCATATTTGCAACATATATCACAGATTGAGATATTCAAAGGAATATTTGAGCCCTATTTTTCAACTTTCATGATTTCCTATCTGAGACATGCTTTTGCGACACATATTCCAGCTAGCTGGAGATGAATTTAAAGAAACCAAGACATGTTTTTCTTTATAACGAGCCTAAATAAAACAACCTCTCTCAATTTCTAAAAATATTTTTTTATCAGTGATATACGATGTCATATTTAGCACCTATTTTCCTAGTTTGTTGCACATTTCGTTGCGTTTTTGCTGTAGGTTACGGTTGCGTTGCAGACTTTTTGTGCAGGGATGATAGAGTGTCCAAAAATTCACATGATGACTCATCAAAACCATATGGTCTAATTTTGATCATGATCAATGACTGTAAATAATATTTTGGTTACGATTATGATTTAGCAAAGTTGGGTTTTCTATTTTTAGTGAATTCGTTGAAGTTATTGTTCTCTTTCAAAGAAAACAGATCCATGATTCTAGGAGGGAGTAGTTCAACCCTAGAATCCAAGGGTGACATTATCTTTCTATATATGGGGATCATTTTCATGTAAATGGGGTTGGTTCGCAAATTTGGTAGATGAAAACTATCGTATGTAATTTGAGTTTTTTGACCGAAATTTAATGCAAAGATCCTGTAGCTTGACAATAAAATTCTAGTTGTAACAGTTTGATGTATTGTGATTCTTTATTTGTGTATGTGCTTTCCTGTTATCTTTACTTCAAATCTCTTTCTGTCTATTTCAGAACGAATTATCGAACCTGCAGATTCGTTGTACAATGCCCCTTGTTCGTGGCACTTAGAAAAAACATTTTCCTCTAAATTTAACTCTAAATTCACCCGCAACGGTGCTCCGGGTTACTTCTTGTGTTTTTCTCCCGCCTAACATTATAGTTTTACACTGAAGACTGTTACTCTCCTATCCTTATCCTCTCAAGTTCAGTCACTGAGTCATTTGTATTCGTCATTTCCTCATATCAACTCCATAGCCCAAGTCTTACTTTCTTGCGCCAATATAACCAGAACCCATCATACCATAGGTGTTAAATCTAGCCATTGTTTTCAAAGTCATATCATGTGCGGAGACCATGCCATTTTTGAGAGAGCCCTCTCCAGATTTGAAAGGCTAGTTTCAGGTCTGAAAGTTGGTTGAAAAATTTACCTTCGTCGTCTATTTATCAACCGAACTGATTTACAGAGTGCTAACATTATGGCGCCATTGTCAGGGATGGAATTGAATGAAACTTTCCCTGGGAAGAACGTCATCATTTTAGTTCTAAGGTCTAAGAGCAACAATTACTTAGGCACATATTGGCTATATTTATGCTCTAGCGACTCTACACATCAAAAAATCAATTGAAGTTGATTCCACTCGTAGAAGAATCCCGAGCTAAAGTTTTCATGGCGACTCCAATCAAGATTCAAATGTGATTCAAATACTCCACTGGAGAATGAGACCTGTTGATAGAGATATAGAAGAGAAGTATGGAAAAATAAGGTACTCGAGCTTAAGTTTAGTTCAAGAAGTACTTTTTTGTTTTATCAATATCTTCTTGTCCTTTCCTGAGTTTTTCAAAAGAATATTTCTTCACTTATTGCATTCAAATGAATCCCATAGATATACCCTTGTATATCCTTTATTGCAAACTGTAGGTATACCTCCTCCTTCTTGTATAACCGATATTCACCAAGCTCCTTCCTCTGAGACATATGATGTTCATGATCATTCTTGTGAGCTTAATGAAACCAAAGCTGAGCTTGTACCTTCTGTTCTTAATCCTACACCCTCCAGGATTCAAGAAATATACAGTCCTCTTAAATTGTCTTCCATCCTTCATGACTTTTCTCTGAAACATTATTAGTACCTTCCTAGGTCCAATGGAGAGATTGATGGACATTCAGCTAAAAAACATATTCAGGTCTTTGAGAATTTCATAGACCTTTTTGAGATCGAACATGATGATGTGTCTATGAGGGCCTTTTCTCAGTCCTTACAAGGAGATGCCAAGGCATGGTTCAGACATTTGTAGCCTCAGTCAATTAGCTCGTGGGATGAATTGAGGGAAACTTTCAGTAGATTTTGGGGTGAGAGAAAGTCATGGGATCTACTCCTTTCAGAGTTTTATGCCATGAGAATAATGAAATATGAAACCATCTCAAATTTCAGTAGGAGGTTTGCTAGTATTTATTATAAACTGCCTAAAGAAGTCCAACCTCCCGAAGTTGTCGCCATGCTCCATTATGTAACAACCTTTCAACCGGACTTATCTTTTCTTTTGATGGAGAGGAATTCTATGTCTGTGCAATAGATGTTCAACAATGCTCAGGAATTTGAAGACAATATTTAAGCATGTAAACAGATTTGAAATGAGGATTTGGATGCTAACGAACGTGAAAATGAATATGAACCAAGAACAATTGATTTAAATCTTGAGAAGAGGGTTAATAATATCATATGTCATGTTGAAGATTTAAATGCTGATGATTTTGCAAAGGATTATGTTCCACTTATTGAAAAATAAGGTGCTAATTTAGCTTCCGATCTATCCCATGAATTTGCAAATCAAGAAAATGAATAGACAGTCAAGAAAATGAATTTGCAAATCAGCTTGTTGAAGAGAAGTGTTGTCCCTTGACTAAGTTTTGGGAGATCCTTCGTCTAGTTGATCTATTTTGGGACTTTGACAGCCTGTCGAAGGAAGAGCACAAGACGAAGAAGAGATCGCGGGATCTCGACCCCTTTTAGGGTCCTTTATGGGATTTGGGATTATGTAATGGGTATGGGATGTCGACCCATGGGTTTACCCATGTTTAGGCCTATTTTGTAAAGTATAAATAAGTAGCTAGGTGACATAAGTAGGGGGGGCGATAAGCTAAGTGTTAAGTGCAAGTATGGTTTCTAGATGCTCTGTGCATATTGTGACAAGCTTGTAGAGCTAAGTTCAAGTGGTTGTAACCGATTGTGAAAGGCTTTGTGCTAGACCTAGCTCAGGGAAGGAGGATCTGGTGAGGTGCCCATAGATCTCCTGTCCTATGCAAAGTAGGGTTTTTATGGCTCTGTGCATGTATATTACTGATTGAAGGTAATAAAGAAGAAGAGTTGGTGGGCGTAGCCCGAGGGTGGGGGTGAACCACGTAAATACTATGTTATTCTGCTCTGTGCAATGTTCTGATGTGTTTATGTCTTTACTTTCTAAGTGCTTTAATATAGATAGATAGATCTGTTTATGATTTGTACTTATGATGAATCTGGATGCTAGATTTGACATAGGTGAATGTGCTTAGTTCTTGAATCTGCTAGATTTGATCCATTTATTTATGCTAAGTGCTTAGATAAATTAGATCTGGGTGAAGGTTGTGATGCTTTGTTTCATATGAAAAGTAGATATTGGTTAAATAATGATTAAATTATGGTGCTAAGTTCTTTATTAAGTATTATAATAACAGATCTGTGTCCCAGCTAAGGTTGCAGACACCTGAGTCCTGAAACCACCCCTGCGTCTACCTCGAGTGAGACTTCATCTGCTTCGTAGGTGTTGCTGAAAGGGATGGTAGTTAGGGTTTTGTTGGTGTGATTTTGTAGCGTTGAAACCTGGGTCTTCCCCTGTGCCAAAAAATGGTTTCGTTGCCGGGACCTGAAATTGTGATTGCTGGGAACCGAGGAAGAAGAAGCTTTGTGCAAAGATCTGACCTGAAATTGTGAAATCTCTGTGCGTAGATCTGTTTCTCTAGTGTGCAATACTCTACTTAGTTTGACAAGCTCTGTGCTAAGGAAAATAAGTCTAATATGAAGAAAAGAGGTAAGATATGAAAGATTTGTGTTCTAAGAAAGGTAAAAATGAGAATTCTTGATTAAAAGAGGTAAGATCTCCAAGCTCTGTGCTCTGATAAAGGTAAGGATATTGAAAAGTTCTATATCTGAAAGCTTTGTGCTCTGTAGAAGTAAGATAAGTGGAAAATTTTGTTTCTAAATAATGGATCTAGGTATGTTTGATAGATTTTTTCCTAGCTTGAAAACTAGGGCACTAATAGATGAATAAAGATTTGATATATGTAGATCTGATAAGGATAGTTAAAGATATGTTATACCTATGCATAGAAAGAATGTTTGGACTAAAAAGTGGATGCAAGATCCTAGAAAGATTTTTTTGCAGGTTAGCTACCATGATCCTAGTGCGTAGTTCAGGAAAGGTTGGGGATCATTTAAAAGAAAGAGAGGATTAACCCTCTGTTACAGTTGCATAAAACTAGGACATCTTGCTAAGGAATGCCCTAGGATAAGACCTAGTTGTCTTTGTTGCAAAGCTATGGACCATGAAGTATTGAATTGTCCTAGAATGATTGCTCATCTTGAGGAAATGAACATGAGACAAGAAAACCCTAAGGCAGATCCAGAAACTAAGATTGTGATAGAATCCCAGGAAGAATAAGAGAAAGTATTGCTACAGATGAAAGAAACACTGAATGACCACCGACGTGTCAGATTATCAGAGATATTCAAAGAAAAAGAATGCCTTGAAGCAAGAATAAGAGACTTCAACATTGACTATGTTCTAGATGAGGAAACACGGGTGAATACCATGATAGAGAGAACTTGGGAAGCTATAGGGAGGCCTGATATGATTCCTTCATTAGGAGGAATAAGACTATTCAAAGGAAAATAGATAACCCTATGTGGGAAGCTCGCTCAGATACCTATGAATGTCAATGGAACTTCGACAGAAGAAGATTTTGAGATCATTAAATTTATTGAGGACAACACTCCATTTACCATGATAGTAGGAAAACCTTGGATTGAAAGAGATCAAGCCAGAAGGAAGGAAGAAGAAGAAGTTTTAGAACAACAAAAGCAAGAGTTAAAAGATTTCATGACTAGAAGGATCACACACTTAATTGAAGAACAAAAGAGCAGATCGAAGTTATTTAACACCAGAGACCCAGATGTCGAAGTTGCAAGAACACTAGAAGATCCACAGAAGACTGAGATACTTATCCCAGATAAATAAGAAGGATCACCCTCAAATCTTAGGAAATAACCTCAATAACGCGAAGTCACTATGTCAAAAGAAGATAAGAATCAGAATGGGAAAAGGAATACCAAGATGAATCTCACTAGAAAGAAGACTAGAAAACTAAGTAAGAAGAGAGATAAGTTGCAGAAAGATCCAGAGGGGACCTCGCAGACGAAAAATTTGCAAAATTGGAGCTTCGCCAGAATATAAGAACAACGATACATGGCACTTCACCATGGCGAAGTAATATAGCCATTGGGGACATTATAACCGTTAGACTAACACTCCGAATGGGTAGAAAGAAATTTATGGATAGACAACTCGCCATCCGACCATTGGGACCTTGCCATAATGGATAGAACAAAGTTAATGAAGGATTCATACCCGTTACAAGCGACCCATGGCTGAGTTACCTATCTATCCCATCACGCCATGCACCGAGAACACTTTTTCCAACTGAGAGTTTGAGCCCACATGTAGTGTCTAAGTTACTCCCCGAACCTGAGATTGTTAACCCCGAGCATGTATGTTGGATGAGTTGAGCATTGCAGAGAAAGCTATTGAAGAAGCTCTGATCGACCTCATGACTGAAAGAGTCATGTCGATGTCTGCAGGTGTATAAGCATCATCGACGAGAGGTTTTCCAGCCTCACCTTCAACTGCTCATGGAGATGAACAATCCTGACCATTAGATGAAAATTAAACCAAACATAGGGATGATCTAGCGAATGCCAAATTGATCTTGACTATATTACCCACCTATATTCCACCTCCGAGCGATGCAGTAAATCGAGACAACGTACCTAGAGATTTTGAGTATGCCTTAGTCACTGCATACCTCTCGAAGGGGATCCGCGCAGTTCAAGCAGACCAATATAAGATTACAGCATTGAAGTTCAGTGACTTCAACCTCAGAGATCACAAAGTCTATAACGTGCTGACTCCACATAAGTACCTGACTAAAATGAAAGGGAAGGACTCGAAGATCATCCCTCAACAATGGACCCATAACCTTGTGTAGTCCACCCTGCTGAACATCATGAAGATCCCACACTTTGGAAGACACCAGGAGGTAAATGCCTGTGTCAAGATGCTACTTTCTTGTTACCATGGTGTCTATTTGTGGCTAAACCTCCATATAACAGTTGATATGATATTGATCAATCGGATCACAGGGTTGAGTATGCAAGGACTTGATCCACAAGAGTTTTACCCCAGAAAAGCCATGCATTGCGCTCTAGCATAGGATATCAAGGAAACTTATGGAGATTTCGAGAAGGGATATGATGCTACAAGGTAGCCTCTATCCAGATTGGTGCAATGCGCCTTACCTTTCACTTGATTGCAAGGAATTTAGTAAGAAAGAATCGACCTACCCAAGTCACCATTTTCGTAGTCGACCTCGCAGAGAAGTGCACGGAAGGCCTTCAGATGAACTGGACGAAGTACCCGTTGAACCAGTTAGAACTCGATTGCAGAGAAGCACAGGATCAAGGATATGAATTTCATTTCACCTGGCTCTTGATCCTTATATATTTTATTATCTAGGATACGCCGGAAGGTGTGACCTTCCCGGACATCGAGCCTTTTGAACCACTAGCCGCAAAGTTCAGTACACTGTGGTATTCAAGAGATATGAATAAATAGTGGAAGTCAAATTTTGTTTTTCATACCTACTACAATCAAATGAAGATAGTTGTATAGTCTGAAACTCGCATGACTCCGAACACTCTACACCGGTTCAGGCCTTTGATGAAATTCAACGTAGATCATCATTTTATTTACATCATAGCACGCGTCGACGAACATAAGCAATAGCTTCAATCCTACTATAAGCTGGTGGAGTAGGACTTGGAGGAGATCACTAAGGCCTGTTCGGTGGACCTCCTTATTCCAGCATACCTTGAGGAGATATTTGACATCGACAACCCAGAAACAACGAAGGATACACCCAGACATAGAAAGACAAAGAAGAACGAAGAGGTCCAAGGATTAGACAGTGCATCTGTGAAGACTGCTTCCATATCACCAGAGCAAGGAGGTGATGGAAAAGCGTTAGATGAAAACGAATTCGAACAGAAACAAGGAGACGAGGTTGATCCCCTAAAGAAGAGGAAAGGTTCAGCTCCAAAATCTTCCTCCTAGAATAAAGTGAAATCCACCATGACCAAGATGAATACTGTCCTCACCTCTGATGACTTTGAATTCCTCATAGTAGCCCTGCAAGATGCTTCGTTGGAAATAGAAGAGAAACAAGAAGCAAAGCAAGAGGAGATGTATGATTGAATTGAGACTGAACTCTGAGGGGTACAACAGGCCCTAGAGTCCATCCGCACAGTCTCCTCTACATTGGGAGAACCAGAATTGGGGGATGAGCCAGCTCAATTCCACCGCCTAGCCGATACAGTCGAAGCTTGCTTTCG
Organism: Picea engelmannii; assembly: GCA_009831015.1. Classification (NCBI taxonomy): domain Eukaryota; kingdom Viridiplantae; phylum Streptophyta; class Pinopsida; order Pinales; family Pinaceae; genus Picea; species Picea engelmannii. The sequence goes on from ML786114.1 coordinate 246,123, forward strand.
ACAAGCACATGAAGGAATAGAGCAAGCCACCCATGCTTTGACACAAGTACAAGGAGTACTCGTAGAGAAACGTAGTGCTGCAGAACAGGAAAATCTTTCTCTCCAAGTGAAGTTTGATGAAGAAAAAGAACAACTACAGCAAGAAAAGGAACAGTTTCTCACTGAGCAAATTGAAGTAAAAGAAGCGGTCAATAGAGCACTTTTCTCTGTGAAAGTCTTGGAAATCAAGGTAGAAGACTGATTTACACAACAGGTGAACTAGCTTGCAGAAGCCATCCAGTAGCTACAATAACACATAACAGATTTGGAGCTACGCACTGTACCTGAGACCCTAGAAGATGTAAGAGACCAAAGAGAAGCAACTTCCCAGAGCGCAGTTGAAAGGATAAAGGCTCTTACCTTGGAATGTAAGAAACTCACTGATCATAGTGCCCAGACCTATGAACAACTCACGAAGAACCCAAAATTTAAGGCACTGGAGTTGCAGCTCCAAGAGGCAAAGTATTAAGCCGAAAAGATACAAGCGCAGCTGTGGAAAGAATGAAGTTCTCTCAAGAGAAACACACCACACAGCAGTAAATCCACACTATCCATAGAAGAGTTATGGAAGTAACTCAGAGGCTCCAACCTATACAAGATAAGGCCTATCAATTATTTACAGAGGTAAAAGGCCAAGGAGCAGAGCTAGAGAAGGTTGTCACTACAATTGAACAACGTCTAGAGGGACCTATCAATGATGCAGTCATTCAAGAGTTCCCTGAACAAGAGTTCATAGCACAACAACAAGTTGAAGCAATTCGAGCCAAGCTCGAGGCATTCAAAGAAGAACTAGTCACACCAGAGTGACTCGGGACAAGTCACAAGTGAGTGTTGGGGGCCTGTTGGCCCTTGACCAAGTTTTGGGAGATTCTTGGTCTAGTTGACCTATTTTGGGACTTCGACAGCTTGTCGAAGGCAGAGTGGAAGATGAAGCATAGATCAAGGGATATCGACCCCTTTTTGGGATTTTGGATTATGTAACGGGTATGGGATGTCGACCCATGGGTTTACCTAAACATTTTGTAAATTATGAATAAGTAGCTAAGTGACATAAGTAGGGGGTCCGATAAGCTAAGTGATAAGTGCAAGTATGGTTTGTATATGCTTTGTGCATATTATGAGAAGCTTGTAGAGCTAAGTGCAAGTGGTTATAACCGATTGTGAAAGGCTTTGTGCTAGACCTAGCTCGAGGAAGGAGGATCTAGAGAGGTGCACGCAGATCTCCTATCCTATGCGGAGTAGGGTTTTTGTGGTTCTGTGCATGTAGATGACTGATTGAAGCTAATAAAGAAGAAGATTTGGTGGACATAGCCTAAGGGTGGGCGTGAACCACGTAAATACTATGTTATTCTACTCTGTGTGATGTTCTGATGTGTTTATGTCTTTACTTGCTAAGTGCTTTAATATAGATAGATAGATCTGTTTATGCTTTGTGCTTATGATGAATCTGGATGCTAGATATGACATAGGTGAATGTGCTTAGTGCTTGAATCTGCTAGATCTGATCCATTTATTTATGCTAAGTGATTAGATACATTAGATCTAGGTGAAGGTTGCGATGCTATGTTTCATTTGCGAAGTAGATATTGGTTAAATAATGATGAACTGACGGTACTAAGTGCTCTATTAAGTATTATCATCACAGATCTATGTCCCAGCTAAGGTTGCAGACACTTGAGTCCTACAATCACCCCCGCCTCTACCTCGAGTGAGACTTCATTTGCTTCGCAGGTATTTTCGAAAGGGCCGATAGTTAGGGTTTTGTTGGCGCGCTGTTGTAGCGTTGAACCCTGGGTCTGCCCCTGTGCGAACAAGCAAGTTGATGTAGGGTGGAATCACGAAGGTGGGTTACACTTTCGTGACAATCTGGTCTCCAAAATTTCGGAAAACCAACTTTCGGCCGAACTACATTTATTTTTCGGCCGAACTATTGCTCGGCCGAAAACATAAACGTCAAATCGAACGGACCCATAACCGGGCCCTCGATTTGCGTGAAGAAATTTGGTCG
>ML786114.1:264586-321559 GCA_009831015.1 Picea engelmannii
AAATTCTAAATAAAAAAAATACTTTTATATGTCAGAAGTTGAATAACTTGTGAAAATACAGTTTTTTTTGTCATAAAACAAGCAAAAGTGTAACCCACCTTCATGATTTCACCTTGTACCAAGCTTTTTCTTGTTAGATGACATTGCAGATGTTGTTGATTTGTCTTTATATGATGAATATGATGATGATTATGATGTTGACTTCCTAAAACAACCAGTTTCATGTTCTCTCTAAAAAAATGTTCATTTTCAACAGTGTAATGAGAGAAATAAGACTACATATCACAGTTACAAACAAGAATATGAAGAAAATATTGAATCAGCTGAAGGAAATTTTTTACCTTTATGCTTTGCTTCATTTAAATTGTTGAAAGAAAATTTAAAGATCATCACTAAGGCAGAGGAATGTGCATTGATGCAAAATCAAACTGATTCATGGGAAACAATTGAGAAGAAATTGCAACAATATTCTCATGTGTCTAATGAACCTGTAGCTTGTTATATGGAAGGTTTTATCAGTTCAAAATTATAGCCATTGGTTGAAGATGAATCTGAAAATGAGTGTGTTCAGAAATCCAAAGAAATTGAAAAATGTGCATATGACAACAGTGAAGAAAATGAAGAAGGTTTTGAATCAAGTGAAAGAAACTTTCCATTATGTTTTTCTTATTTCAAATCACTGAAGAAAAATGTTTATAATGTTTCAAATCAGAAATCCTCCAGGCATGATGTTGAATATGAAGAAAGTAGTGGAATTACAAATGAAAATTGTCTTCCATTATGTTTTTCTTTGAATTGTTGAAAGTAAATCATGAGATAATAGAGGAAGCAATGAAGTCTGACTGCATTCACAGTGACATTGTTTTACATGAGAAAATTGTTATTAGTGAAGAGAATCAACAAACTTCTCATACTTTTAATGACCCTGTTGTTGATTACATGGAAGGTGATTTCAATTCAGATTTGCATCCTGTGATCAACTATCAGCTTGGAAATAAATATGATGGTAAATCAACGTCAGTGTTAGATATGGATTTCTTGCCACTAGGGGTTTCATTTCAGCCAACACTGTCTTCTTATTTAGAAGATTGTTATTTCTAGCAGTCTCAACATATTTTTCAGCCTTTTTGTGGTAACCAAAAGGTTAAATTACATGAAAACAAGGATGTAGTGGAAGGGGTGAAACATGATTGTTGTTTTATGCACGTTCCAGAGGATCCATTTGCAATTTTGTTGGAGGCAGAAAACAATATCAATGTTTTTTATTTTTTTAGATTTGAATTTATGGATAAATTTTGGAATGACTTATCAGTAAACAGGCTTTGGAACAAGCATGTGAAAAGAAAGATAAAAGTGGATAAAGTTCTTGCATGGTGGCATTGACATTTTCATTTCACTTGATTGACATATTTTTTAGCAGTTAGGGAAGGTAGGAGTGCGAATAAGATCAACACTACAAGCATTTATTTTAGCAATATGCAGTTTTCATATTCAACTTAGTTTCAGATTTTAGTTTAGGGCATATACAGTTTTGGGTTTTCAACGGATGTAGGTTACAAGTTACAGTTGGAAAGTTGATTTTGGAACTACTATTCTTTGCTACCTCACAGTGAGTATAACATCCCCATTGGATCTAGCTGTTAGCACCATGATTTTCATGGCTAAGGATAGAGGCTTGTCAATAATTTGCAAAGTCATGCCTATTAGCACCCATATTGTTTTTATACCTGGCATCATCTAACATCTCCAAGGGTCAACTTCAAAAGGAAGGTTTTCATTTATTATTTCCATTTCCATTTGCAACTGTGTGCTGCAACATTTTCTACGTGCTGCTCAGAGCACTTCGTTGTGCAAAGGATTCTATCGTGCAATGGATTTTCATTGTGTGGTGGATTTCATTGCGCAGTAGAGTTTTTCATGTAGTGGATGCCATCGCGTAGTGGATTTCGTCGCACAGTGGATTTCGTCGTGCAGTGGATGTTGTCACGCATAGGATTTTGTCGCGCATAGGATGCTATCACGTAGTGGATTTTTTCACATAGTGGGATTTTGTCGTGCATAGGATGCTTTCGCGTAGAGGATTTTCCTGCGCACAGGCTACAAGTCGCGCTGCACAAATGACTGGTTTAGTGGTAAAATTCAAGATCATTTTTTGATCAACTGGAGAGGAATTTTGAAACTCCCCGAGAGGTGTTTGTTGAGAACAAACCAAATAATAAAAACCTCTCTCATATTTTCAACAGGTGTCATGGATTGGGAGATTCAAAGGAATCTTTGAGACTTATTTTTCATCTTTCATGATTTCCTGTCCGAGACATGTTTTTGCGACATGTATTCCGGATAGATGGAGATGAATTTAAATAAATCGAGAGAGGTTTTTCTTTATAACGATCTTAAATAAAAAAACCTCTCTCCATTTATAAAAATAGTTTTTTATCAATGAGATACGATGTCATATTGAATGCCTGTTTTCCCAGTTTTCTGCGCATTCCTCTGGGTTTTTGTTGTAGGTTATTGTTTGGTAGTAGACTTGTTGCACAAGGATGGCAGAGTGTCCAAAAATTCACATGATGACTCAACACAACCATATGGTTTAATTTTGATCATGATCGATGAATGCAAATAATATTTTGGTTACTATTCTGATTTGGCAAAGTCGGGTTTTCTATTTTTAGTGAATCCGTTGAAGTTATTGTTCTCTTTCAAATAAAAAAGGAACCATGATTCTAGGAGGGAGTAGTTCGACCCTAGAAGCCAAGGGTGACATTATATTTCTATATATGTGGATCATTTTCATGTAAACGGGGTTGGTTGGCAAATTTGGTAGACGACAACTATTGTATGTAATTTGAGTTTTTTGAGTGAAATTTAATGCAAAGGTCCTATAGCTTGATGATAAGAATCTAGTCGTAACAGTTGGATGTATTGTGATTGTCTCTTTGTGTATGTTCTTTCCTATTATATTTATTTCATATCTCTTTTTTTCTATTTCGGAAAAAATTATCGAACCTGCAGATTTGTTGTACAATGCCCCTTATTCGTGCCACTTAGACAAAACGTTTTTCTCTAAAGTTAACTCTGAATTCACCCACAGTGGTGCTCCGATTTACTTCCTGTGTTTTTCTCCCACCTCACATTTTGGTTTTACATTGAATACCGTGACTCGCCTAACCTTATCCTCTCAAGTTTAGTCATTGATTCATTTGTCTCCGTCATTTCCTTAGATCGACTCCATATCCCAAGTCTTAGTTTCTTGCACCAATATAACCAGAACCCATCATACAATAGGTGTTAAATCTATCCATTGTTTTCAAAGTCATATCCTGTTCGGAGACCGCGACATTTCCGAGAGAGCCCTCTCTAGATCTGAAAGGTTAGTTTCGAGTCTCAAAGTTGGTTTAAAAAGTTACCTTCATCATCTATTTATCAACCAAAAATATTTATGGAGTGCTAACAGCAGACATGGCTATTGCCAAAGGATTGTCAAGTAATGGCATAGGAATCAAAGCCTCTTCCATTCCTTGACCCGTTCCTTCATTCTGGCATTCTCGGCCTCGATGCCTCCAGTGGAATCATGAAGTGCATCTTTTCTCGCTATGTGAAGTTGACAACCGTGGGATGGATGCATGTTCGCAAGGTTAACCTCTGAACGAGATTTTCCTTTCTTATTTTTTACATTTGTTTTTTCAATAATCATTTTTTTGGACTAGCTGTCAAAAAAAATGCTCTGGAACACAAAGGATTCATCTTCATCAAAATTTTCGGCATCAGATATGTCCATTGGATGACTATGCTAGATGGTGTCTCCAGGATGATCAAGGTGGTGGAGTACGCTATCCAGATCAGGCTCAGGTTCCATGTTCTCACTTTGAATTTCGGGCTCTTTTTCCTGTCCCACATTTTTTTTTCTCTTCTTGTCTACTGGAAGCTTGTGAGAAATATCAATTTTAGAGTGAGTAGGGTTGTTATCTCCTCCTCCGTTTGAAGAACTTTGAGTTTCTTTGTTGTTGTGGTGGGTCATTAGAGCGATGCTCCAGGATGTCATACTTTTGGGAGTGTTATTCACTGATTGAACACTCTTGTCACCGAGGCCTTTTCCCTGTTTCTTGTACAATTTAGTGTTGCTTTGCAGTGTGTCTAGGTCGTCAAAATTAGAAGCAGGAGTGTTGCCGCCATTGTCTCTGTTTTCAGTCAGGTGTTTTTTGAAAAAACAATTTCCGAAGCCAAGTGTTTGTAAATGTTGTAGAAATTTTTTATCGGGGTCGAACCCTCTTAGGCTTTCAGCATATCTCAGATTCAAGTTGCTATAATTCATTGTGAGTTCATCAATTTTGTTGATGTTCTTCAACACGAAGTACCCGACTTTCCAAGGCAAAGGAATGAACTTTTTTTTTCTCTACTTTTGGAATAGATGCAACCAGTAGTGTTATTTTCATGCTACTTCTGTGACAAACATTATGTTTGTAATCTGACATGGAAGGAGAGTAGGTTTTTCCCTGGAGCTAAAAATCCTTATCACAATGTAATTATCCAAATGTTCAAGTGTGCACTTCCTGTCCAAAAAATTGGTTTCCTGTTCATATATGAGGGGAGCATCTTCTCCTAACAAAAAAACTTTAAAAATAGCCACGAAGTCATTAAAAACCTCATAAATATAGTGGGAGGCCTTGTGCTTCCATAGGGCCTGGTACCAGAATGTTACTGGGTCGAATTCCCAGTTGACATTCTTGGACAGAGACAGTTCTGGAAACTGGTAGTAATGTGCTATTGCAAAAACTAAGTAAGATGACATATAAAATTTATTTTCCCTTTTGAAGCTTTACAATTGGGAACATATTTCATGGGAAATTAACTTTCCCCAATAAAAAATGGCTTGTTCCTTGACTGTGAAATACAAAATATAAAGAGCCATTCGGGAAATAGTTGTTGTGGAATCCTATCCCATTATTCTTTTAAACAACCATGCAATTTTGTGGAATGGATTTCTAAATGAACTAACCTACAAGCTTGTGATATCTTCATGAACTACAATCGGATCTTCCAATAAATGGGGTAAGAGGTCCAACTCGTTATCATGATTTGCTAGGAACTTTTTGGAATCTTCTCCTATGAACGTCAATGTTGGCTCCGACAATCTTAACATCTGGCGGAAGACTTGAGGTGACAAAGAAACAGAAGAGTGGTCCCAAAGTGGAATAATTCTTTTGTCTGAAATAAATTTATCGGTGCACCAAGAGACTAGCTCCTTACAGTAAAAAAATTCAGGGACACAGCCTGCATGAGCAATCCCAGAGGTCCAAATTACTTCGTTCTGGGCGGTAGGGGTTGAGTAATAAGAATACTCCCTGGACCACTAGAAGTTCTGGTCCTCGCGCCCGAATATGTTCACTGTATCTCCACAAAACTGTTGTTGAGATGATGCCATAGGTTTATGATAATGTTGGTTTTCTCCAGACAATGCTTGAAATGAACAGTTGGAGCCGATAGTATAACTCTCCGCAAAATATTGGTTAAATGCTTATGAATGGGAAATCTCCTCGAGCCTTTTGTTGATTAATGACAATATGTATGGGTGGTGCATGATGAAATGTTAGCAGTAAAGCTTACTTATTGCATATTTATAAGTGCGAAGGTGGCGGGTATGACGAAGAGAAATTAAGGATCGAAGGTTTCATGAACGTGCCAAGTCGACGACGTGAAAACGACATTTCATGATTTTGAAATCAACACTTAGAAGGGATAATATAATCCTATACAAATCTTGGTTTAATGTGTATTAATAGGATATCTCCTCGATTCTTTCACCCATCAATGACAATCTATACGGTTCCTTAACGATTAGCTGTTAGAATTAAATGTCACTAATTGCATATTTAGAAACAAGATATATATATATATTAAAAAAAATATATTATAGACAAGTGTGAAGGTCACGAAGACAGGGGAGAGCAAGGAACGAATGGCAAGGTATGAAAAGCAGTCGAACGAGATTCAAAATAGGGTTATGGGGGATACTCATGAGAGGCGAGTGTCCCACGGTCAAATTTTATGTATCATAATTTATTACTACAAAACATGTAAAACAGAGGAGAGCATGATGGTTTAGCGACTGTTCAAACTCATTTTTGAAAATGGTCTTTTGTACTCATTTTCAGAATCGAAGATTGAATATTTCGTGAATGAACCAACCCGATGACGTGCAATTGACATGCCATGATGTTTGAAATTAACACTCGGAAGGGATAATATAACCCACCAAATTTTTTGGTTTTATGCGTATCAATGGGAGATTTACTCAAATCCTGGTTTAGCATTAACGCTTTCTAATTGCATATTTAGAAATAAAATCTTATATATAATTGGTAATTGGTAATTTCAAAAGGGCGCGAGCACAAGAAACAATGATTACGAATTGGACATTTCTTGAACCTGCCAACCTGGCGATCTATTGAAAAAATTCGAAGAAATGGAAAATTATGGAAAGTGGATGGATGTGCTTCAAAATGGGGTGACAATAGTTCCACAAGAGACATGAGGACCCAATGGTCAAATTGTATGTCTCTAAAGTTTTTAGTGAAAAATGTACTATATATATAAACATTTTTTTATTATAGACAAGTGTGAAGGTCACGAAGATGTGGGAGAGAAAGGAATGAATGGCAAGTTCTGAAAAGCGGTCAGACGAGATTCAAAATAGGGTTATGGGGGATACTCAGGAGAGGCTAGTGTCCCATGGTCAAATTTTATGTATTGGAATTTTTGACTACAAAACGTGTAAAACAAAAGAGAGCATGATGGGGCAGTTTAGCAGTCAGTTTGTATATTTGTGGAATTCCGAGAAAGTGGCTAATTATGGAATAGGGAGACGGTTGGTCGCACTTGTTTTCAGAATCGAGGATTGAAAATTTTGTGAACAGACCAAACCGACAACGTGCAAATGACATTCCATGATGTTTGAAATGTCGAAAGGGATAATATAACCATTTATAATTTTTGGTATTATGTGTATTAATGGGAGATTTCCTCAAATCTTGGTTTAGAAATAATGCTTGCTAATTGCATACTTAGAAATAAGATCTTATATATAATTGATAATTTCTAATTGCAAAAGGGCATGGGCACAGGAAACAACGATTAGGTATTTCATATTTCTTGAACCCACCAACCCGATGATCCGCAAAAGAAATTCGAAGAAATGGTGAAGTATGGAAAGCGAATATAGGGGATTCAAAATGGGGTGACAATAGTTCCACAGAAGATGTGAGGACCCGATGGTTAAATTGTATGTATCAGAATTTTTCAGTGCAAAATGTGTACCACGAAAGAGGGCATCATAGGTAGACTGTAATATGAAAGACGGTATGATCTGAGTCCAGTTGTAAATTTGTATATCAAGGAAGTCACGGTACTGTTCGCAGGTCATGGAACAATAGAAGTCCAATCTAGAGCCCGCCTACCGAGAATCCGCGGTCGGAGAAGTGACTGGGTATGGACTGGGGAAGCGGTCTGTTGGTGTCGCGATATAAGTTGACGAGTGCAAACATGAACCTGCAAGTCTGCCTACCCGCGCAACTAGACATTTTCGAAAAAATGAATAAGTGATGAGAAAGATAAAGTTCAGGGAAAAAAGAAATGAAAATTTGGCTAAGCATAGAAGATGGAAAAGAAGGGATAATATATTCACATCTGTAATAGATATCCCATTTCCTACCATGATATATACTTGGAAATAAGTACGAAGGTGGCGGGAACAAAAAACAACGACTAGGAATACGATCCACAAGTTTTCTTGGTTCTTGGTTGTATGCTTCGTCTGTTAATTTGTATATCATGGAACTTCGAGTGTTGTTTGCTGGACACAGAACAATAGAATTGCAAATTTTTAGCTAGCCAACTCGCAAGTCTGCTTGTCAATTTGTATAGCGCAGAACTCTGGGTGTTGTTTGTAGGACATGGAACTATAGATGACATGATTTTCCCTTTAATATAACCTATGTGACACAAATGTAGTATGTGGCTCGTTTTATCACTTTTCCATCCGTAAACAATCGCAATCTTGAGCCCGCCAGCCCTGGAGTCTATTTGCCAATTTGTATATCGCAGAACTCCGAGTGTTGTTTGGAGGACATGGAACAATAGAAGTGCAATGTTGAGCCAGCTAGCCCGCAAGTTCGCCTGTCAATTTGTATATCGTGAAACTCTGGGTTCTACTTGTAGGACACAAAACAATAGAGGCCCAATTTTGAGCTCGCCAGCCTGAGAACCCGCGATCCAAAAAGTGGCTAAGTATGGAATGAGGAATCCGTACATGAGGGAACCCTTGTCAACCTATTTTGAAACCCGTGGCAGAGTTTCGGGTGTTGTTTGCAGGCGAAGAAACAATGGAAGTTCAATATAGAGCCCGGGTGTCCGGGAATTCATGATCTGAAAAGTGCCTAGGCATCGAATGGCTATTGGTTGGTCAGAGTCGCATTTTCGAAAAAACGACTAAGTAAAGAGAAAGAGAGAGTAGAGGGGAAAAATAAACAACAGTTTGGCCAAGTATAGAAGAGGGACAAGAAGGTCTAATATATTCAAATATGCAATAGATACTCCATTTCTTGGCAATATCTTTTCTATGTGTTGTTGGATAAGTTGTATACATATTGCATATACTTGGAAATAAATCTGAAGGTAACGAGCATAGGAAATGACATATAGAAATTTGAAATTTCATGAACCCGTGAACTTGACAATCCGCCAAAGAGATGTCAAGAAATTGTCAAGTGTGGAAAGAAGTCGGACGGGCTTCAAAATAGAGTGGTGGATTCTCGAGGAGCCGTAAGGCCCCGAGAGTCAAATTGTATATATCAAAACATTTTGGTGCAAAATGTGTAACACGGAGGAGGGGATGATATAGGAGTCTAGAATTAAATCTGCATATCGTAGAAGACAGAGTGTTATTTGCAGGTCACAGAACAATGGAAAGTGCAATTTAGACAAAGGGGAAGTGCTCAGTCAAAACGCGTGAATCCGCCAACCTGCATAGAAAGGCATTTAAAAAAAAAAAAAATGATTAAATAACTAGAAAGAGAAACTACAAGGGATAAAAGAGTGGGAAAATAGAAAGGCGGAGGGCAATTTTCGTAAGCACGAATTGGTTTCAAACAAGCCCCATTTTTGCAAAACCATCATTTTCTAGTAATTGTCAACAAATCCTTTGTTGAAGATTAGATTTTATTGCAACTTGTGGGTGTAAGTGTGTTCTTGATACATTCTTCCATGACTGCAACATATTAACTTAAGTATTAAACTTCTTTCATTATGGGTTTTTAGCATTAAAGCTTAATAATTGCATGTCTATAAACAAGAATGACGATCTTGATGCAACATTATTATTTGGTATTTCTATGTTCTATCTGCATTGCGAATAGAATTGAACGTTGGTTTGAAACTGTGTCTAATTCATTTTTTGTTTTCATAAAATCCTGATGGATCGACACAATACATTGTCATATAATTGTTATATGCTCCATTTTAGAACAAATTACCTAAGAAAATACAATATCGAAGAACTACGAGACTATCGAACCATGCCAATGAGAAGAGGCATTAAATCCAGAAAAGAAGCAGTGACCAAGACTCCAAGGAAATTGTTTTTAATAGCAAATCCAAAAAAAAAAGAAGAAGAATGAGCACTATACATATATACTTAGAAATTGAACCTAGTTCTTTGGGCCAAAACATTGAACGTATCTTCCACAAACACATACATGGGATCCACAACATGCAAGATCCATCAAGATGCTCTTCAACATGCATAAAAAACTGATTACTGTGCTTTTTTTTTTAGGAAATCCTTGCAGTTTTCTCCTCGATGGATCATCCTATGATAAAATTGATAGTTCTCAGAATCTTCCCATGAGTAAGAAGATGTAAAACATTGCAGGGAAAATGGAATAGCCCTTAACTGAAAATTAGGACACACCAAGAAACTACCTCTCCATAGTCGAAAACGTCAGGGACACAGGTTGCACGTGCAATTCCAGGGGTCCAAATTAGTCCATTTTGGGTGGAAGGAGATGACTAGTAGAAATATGCCTTGCACTAGTGGGAGTTTTGGTCATCATTCCCTAATATGTTAAGCGTATATCCAGAGAATAGGAAAATAGTCCTACAATTGAATAGTTTTTTGGCTTGAAATATATCTTTGGGAGCATCAACATATCATTTCCTTACAGTGAAATTATTCCACCCAGAACAAACTAATTTGGACCTCTAGAATTCCTAATTTCAAGATGAAAATCGGTTATTGCATTCAACGTCGGTTTCTTTTCTAAAACTCCTTCTTTTTGTGTTGTCAGGACCGCCATCATTGAGACGGGAAGTTCCGCCCATTATGATTGATTTCAATTTGAGCGCAAGAGTGGGAATAGTCTCTGCATTGCCATCATCCATTGTCATATCATTGTCCATTAGATCATCCTCTTTCGGCTCGAAATCCATGGCATCAATCTCTATTCCAGCCATCAATGCAACTAGGTAGGTTCTCTGAGAAGGAAGGGTCGCCTTGGAATTCTTTGGCTTGAAATATATCTCTCGGTGTACCAAGGGACCATCTCCTTTTTTTCTCCTGGGTGGAGGGAGATGAGTAGTAATTATATGCCCTAGAATACTGGAACCTCTGGCCATCATGCCTGAAGGTATTCACTGTATCTGGACAAAACTACTGCCACAAGTTAACGAAAATTTCCATTTTCTCCAGATGATGTTTGAAATGAAAATTGGGGAGGGATAATATAACCCTCTGCAAATCTTGGTTTAATGCATATCAATGGAAGATCTCCTTGAGTCTTTCTCTGATCAATGACAATCTCTAGGGTTTGTGCGTAATGAGTTGTTACCTTTAAAGCTCACTAATTTCATATTTATAAAAAAGTGCAAAGGTGGCGGTGACGACAAAGAGCGATTAAGAATTAGAGATTTCTTAAAGGTGCCAAACGATCGACGCATGAAAGATATTGCATCATGTTTGAAATGAATACTTGGAAAGGATAACACTGTTCTCCGCAAATGTTGGTTTAATTTGTAGTAATGAAAAATCTTCTCCGGCCTTCCAAACATTAATGGCAATCTTAACAGTTCCTGCACAATGAACTACTAGAATTAAAGATTTAATAATTGCATATCTGGAAAGAAGTACGAAGGTAGCGGTGATGGCGAAGAGTGACCAAGTATTGTACATTTCGTCCACCAGCCAACCCGCAAAATAGATTCCAAGAAATGCCCAAGTATGGAAAGTGGTCAGGTGGGTTACAAAAAAAAGGGTCACAAGATATACCTAGGAGACGTGAGGGGTCGATGGTCAAATTGTATCTTAGTGAAATATTTCGGTCATCAATTTGTATATCGCATAATTTCAGGTGTTTTTTGTGCAGAGGGGAACAGTGGAAGCGCAATGTCGAGAGAACAATTTGTATATTGTGGAACTTCGAGTGTTGTATATAAAAGCATGAGACATTTAGAAAAAGGACCAAGTAAATAGAAAGCGAAATCATACGAGATGACAGGGAATGTGTTTGCTAATTTGTACATCGCGGAAGTCTGGGTGTTATTTGCAGGCGATAGAACAATGGAAACACAATGTTGAACCCGCCTATGTGGGAAACCTTGATTCAAAAAGTTTGTTCAATATGAAACAGGGAAGCTGTCGGTCGGGCTGGTGATATAAAAGTAACAATGGAAATCCAAAGACATGAATCCTCCAAATCCCGCACCTAGACATTTTCCAAAAAATGAGTAAGTAAAGAAAGGGAAAGCAGAGTGCAAAAGAGAAAGCAAATGGCAATTTTCGAAAGAGGGAATTGTTGTAAGAAAGCACTATTGATGGTATTAACAGTAACTATGAAGTGCATTAAACTTGTTAACAGGTTATTCAATCAAGGAATAGATACAGTGAGCAATGTTTATAGTTTCCAGGATATGTTTGTATAAGAGAAGCATCGAAAAGTTACAAGAAAATCAATTTTTGGATGTTTAAGTAAAGTTTTTGTATTGTTAGCTTCACTGCAAGTATAACAATGACGAATTTGAATTTTAATGTCCTCTCATTCATATGATTGTTCCATTATACTTCACATACTATATATTCTTTTATTTCAATTTGTTTTCTAATTTATAGAACGCGGAAGTCTGGGTGTTGTTTGCAGGCAGCGGAACAATGGAAACGCAATGTTGAACCCACCTATCCGGTAACCCACATATTCAGAAACCCGCGAGCCAAATTTTTTTTACAATATGAAATAGGGAAGCGGTCGGTCGAGATAGTGATATAAAAGTAAGTGAAATCTCAAGACGTGAAACCGCCAACTTCTGCACCTAGAAATTTTCCAAAAAACGAGTAAAACATACTAAATATGTATTTTTATAAAGTATGGACATGAGATTTTATAGAGCATGTACGGATCCCTCATTCCATACTTAGCCAATTTTTGGATCGTGGGTTCTCGGGTTGGCGGGCTCAAAATTGGGCCTCTATTGTTCAGTGTCCTACAAATAGCACCCAGAGTTTCGCGATATACAAATTGACAGGTGGACTTGCGGGTTGGCTGACTCAACATTGCACTTCTATTATTCCATGTCCTCCAAACAACACTTAGATTTCTACGATATACAAATTGACAGATGGACTTTAGGGCTGGCAGGCTCAAGATTGCAATTGTTTACGGATGGTGGTCCCTATCAACTATCTAACATTATCTAAAAACATTATTTTCAATACTAAGTTATTAATATTGAATATTGATATTGTACAATTTAATTACATAAAATTATTAAAGGATGTTAAATATCTTATTTAAAAGAAAAACCCGCCTATTCGGAAACCTACGATCTAAAACGTTTTTACAATATGAAATGGGCAAGCGGTCGGTCGGGTTGGTGATATAAAAGTAAGTGGAAATATGAACATGTGCATCCACCAACTTCCACACCTAGAAATTTTTCAAGAAACAAGTCATACATACTAAATATGTACTTTTATAAAGTATGGACATGAGATTTTATAGAGCATGTACAAATCTGTCATTCCATGCTTAGCCCCTTTTGGATCGCGGGTTCTCAGGCTAGAGGGCTCAAAATTGGGCCTCTATTGTTCAGTGTCCTACAAATAGCACCCAGAGTTCTGAGATATACAAATTGACAGGAGGACTTGCGGGTTGGTTGGCTCAACATTGCACTTTTATTGTTTCATGTCCTCCAAACAACACTTGGAGTTCTGCGATATACAAATTGACAAACAGACTCCAGGGCCGGTGGGGTCAAGATTGTGATTGTTTACGGATGGGAATCCCTATCAACTATCTAACATTATCTAAAAACATTATTTTCAAATACTAAATTATTAATATTAAATATTGATATTGTAAAATTTAATTACATAAAATTATTAAAGGATGTTAAATCTCTTATTTAAAAAAAAAAAAAGTAAACAAAACAAAGTTGTTTTAAATTCTATCACCGCAAGTATAACAATGACCAATTTGAATTTTAAGGGCCTCTTGTTGATATGATAGCACCATTGGAATTCGCACAGTATATATTCCTTTATTTCAAATTATTCCAAGACATTAATTTTACCAAGTTCATCGATCAAGGAAAACTATGAAAACAAGCCACATACTACATTTGCGTCACAGTGCTATACAAATTGGCAGGCGGACTTGCGGGCTAGCTGGCTAAAAAATTGCAATTCTTTTGTTTTGTTTCCTCCAAACAACACTTGGAGTTACGTGATATACAAATTCACAGACGAAGCATACAACCAAGAACCAAGTAAACTCCAAACAGGCCGCAAGCAAGATCCCACAAGGTTCCATAGAGCAGCACACATCGACCTTTGCATCAAACAATTTGATATATAAAGAAAACACATCACGCCATTGGTTTTCTCTTACATCTAGTGTATGTTCCCATGAGAAAATAACTGGGGCCATGGGATATATGGGGTTTTCTTCCATGCTTCCCATTTTTGAACCGAACAATCTTATGTGCATGCAATCTCTATAGCGAGATCTGAATATCTCAAGCCAATGTTTCAATCCATGACGAGTTCCTTCTTTTTTTCAATTAGGGCATCGAGAAAATGAAGATACCATACCATAAATGTATAGTTGGAGACATATTTTTATTTTATTCGGGCACCTGAAATAAAATTGCAAAAATCTTGTCATGGTTAAATAGTTGAAAAACAATTGTCGAATTTGGGCACCCAAAAAACGTGGAGGATCCTCCATCAAAGCAACAACCACCCACCATGTTTTATTTTATGTTATTTGCACAGTGAAACAAATATGAAAATTCCTCACTGGAAGACGCAAGAAAAAATCAAAATAACAACATCGATTGCATTTGTAATTAGATTTTCAAGTACTCGAGTCCGACGAACATTCATCTGAGTGTTGAAGAAATATTGCAGAGACACACTGCAAAATTCTTACTGGGAGATGAAAGAAAACATCAAAACAACAACATCGGTTGCATTTGTAATTAGATTCTCAAGTAATCAAGTCCGACGAACATTCATATGGGTGTTGAAGAAATATTACAGAGACACATGATATATTTGCGTTTCCTGCCAAATCTTGATATGTTTTTTTTTCTTGGTTTTTTTTATTTTTTATTCTTCTTCAGCTGATATGAAATATTGCATTGTCCTCATTTAAGGTAAATTTGTTGTGTATCTGAAAGTCGCGCAGCATGTAGACATTGCTTTCCTTTTTCTCTAGGTATGCTTCATACGACAATTATTCTAACCTAGGAAGCACATCTTGTAAGAGAGGATGCCTAATTGTAGAATGCATGGTTGTGTTTCCCACAGTTTGGATGGCAGCATCGAGGCAATTTCCATATATATATGGACATTTTTCACTGCATCGCATAAAATCAATCGTATCATCACTTATCAAAGCGGAAGTAGAAGCAGGAGAGTTTCATTTCGCACATATAGGCTCAAAGGGGCTCAAGTAGGCATTCATTGCAACCAAAACACCTTCAACCTAGAAACATGAGCATATGAATTAATACACTGAACAATATAATACACAACTTCACCCTCCCCCCTCAAAAAAATTAAAAAATAAAACAAGCTGTAGAAATTCTGTGAAGGCTATTTATATAAGCAAAGTGAGGATGATTTTGTAGATGTATACGCACAACAATTGTAGAGCTAGTTAGTTTCTTCAAATCTTGTACTATGTCTGCTCGCAACTTTGTTACAAATGTTGCTTGGGTTGTGCGAAATGTCCTTTCTCTAAAATCCCTTTTCTTTGTTATATTTTTGAAGAGCATAAGTGGAATCTGCCCTGTATGCAATTGTTGTTCCATTGACGAAAACAAATTTGAATAGGTATCAAACAATTGCAGCTGCAACTTGGAATAGTACAATATTTGTGTAACTTACCCGAGATACATGCACATGCTAAAGTAAAGGAAAAAAATGGATATGGAGAATGGTACCATTGCTTTGTTGTTATCCAACTCTCCATCTTTTATATGGAGAATGTGTTGTGAGCCAAGTTTTCTCGCTAGTGTGAAAATTGTGCCAATGGTTCCGATTAGGTAAATATCATTGTTCTGTGCAAGCTAACTGATAGTTGCGTCCGGGACGAAACAATATTATGAACAAACATCGGGATTTTTTTCCACAATACTTGTTTTGTTGAGTGAAATAATTCGATCACAATCACCACTGTCATATACTGTTTTGGGGAATATATTAAAATTTGTAATGGATATCCCATCACCCGAAAATATATTTTATGCATGTTTCTAGACAAGTTGTGTAGGAATAGTTAGTGTGGTTGTCATCATGGCCTCCTTGTATGTCATGTCAACATGCATAATGGATCTAGTTTTGTTTTCCTTGTCCAAGTAGGTGCTATAGACGACCATTATGTCCCCGATGAACACTTGTCAAGTTCGGCGGCTGTTCAAGCCCTCTATTGATAGTAGTTTGGGTGTTACAAGTCTATACATGGTGACAATTTTTTAACAGGAAAACTAAAGTGAATGGTAGTGTGCATTATTTTTTTGTATTCTTTTTTCACTGGCACAAATCTACAAGTAGATGCATAGCTTTGATGAACCATGGAGCTAGAGTTTTGCAACCACACCTCTTAGTCTGCAGAACCTGCACTATGTTCGGTGTCTCGCTTATACTTGTTGATACTTCTTGTGAACTGCAAACCATGTATTGCAGATGAAATCAACATATTCACCATGCCATAGATGAATAAATAGCCGAGGATATTTGTTTGGTAAAAATACTAGGAACATAATGTATGCATCTTTACCTTTGGCCTTGTCGGTCTGTTGATTTTTGGGATGACTGACAGCTCATGGCCATGTCACTAGTCCAAATTTTTCTGATGAAATCATGTGTAGATGAACATCAGAAGGACTAAACAAGCATATGCATTGTATACTATCCATAATAGTTCTTAATGTTACATGAAGGGTGGAAGGAGATGGAATATGAAATAGGGTGTCAAGGGATACTCAGGAAACATGAGGACCCGAGGGTCAAATTGTATGCCTATGATTTTTGACTGGGAAAATGTGTAACAATAAATAGGGCGTGATGGCGGGGAAGGACGACCAATATGTATATCACGGACCCCCGGAAGCTAGGGGAGAAATCTTGAACCTGCCAGCCAACACCCACAATCGACAAAGTGGGTAAGTATGGAATAAGGTAGAAGTGTCACCATAAATGTGAACCCATGAGTCCGCCAACCCACGTACCAAGAAATTTTTGGAAAGACCAATAAGCAAAGAAATTAGAAATAAAAAGGGATAATAGAAAATGGAAAAAATAGAAATGGGGAGGGCACAAAGGCCCATTGCTTCCAAGTCATATTTTTCTAGTCTAATATTATATGCCCCCACCCTCTTTGTATATTTAATTTACTATCACAGTTGGTATACCTTTTCGAATATTGTACCACATAACCCTTTGTTGTTGCATAGAACAATTCATCTTCATGTCCAACCAATCTATTTCTTCCAAGGTAGAAACATTGAATATACAATGGACATGAAGGAAAGTTAGTATGAAGACAGATGTGTAAAAGAAAGAAAAACAGTTCTATTTATTTCAATGCAACAACAAACATAATATGATTCACATGAGAATAAGCTGAAATATACGTAGTATATAGATACAGGGGGGAAAAAAAGGTGCAAAGTAGGAGAGAAAGTACAACAAATACACAGACAGTAAATGAAATACTGAACACTGGAATATGAAATAATAGTATAGGTATCCACCTCTGTAACTCCTCGTCTACATTTGCACCAAAGATTCGATCGTCCTCTCCAACCATTCTATTTGTTTAAGTGTAGCAACGCAGGATAAATACAATGGACATGAAGACATGTAATGAAGATAAGTTATTATGTAGGAAGGTACGCAACATATACATACAATAAAATAGGTGAACACATATACAAACAATAAATGAAATAAAAAAACAATGCAATATGAAATAATAGTACAAGCATGTACCTTTCTATCTCCTCTTCCACCGATGCATTCAAGACTCTGTCGTTTTCTCCAGCTATTCTGTTTGTTTGAATGTTGGAACACACAAAATACAATGAAAATAAATGGAATATGGTATGCACCAGAGAACAGGTAATATGTACATACAGTAAATGAGACTAAAAGAATAGAATAAAATATATGCATAAACACAAACCTTTGCTTTTCTCCATCCATGGTTGTAAATATATAATTTTTTTCCCTACCCAAAATATATTACAAGCCACAAAATATTACCAAATTGCATGGCCATAGCTAAACGATTTTGGTTTTCTGTGGAAAAGTATCCAGATATTCTTTCAGTCATGGAAATACATGTTCTTTATCCTCTACATAGACTGATGTGCTCACGATATAAGATTTTGGTTTTCCATGGCAAACTATCTAGATATGCTTCCAAACATGGAAATATAATTTTGCAGTATCTTTGTTGTACATATCATATCTCAAGTACAAGACAAATTGTATCGTGGTCACACCAACCTGTGTAGAGGATAAAGAACATGTATTGTGATATGGGAAAATTCCACCATACATGGTTTATAAGTGCAGCTTGCACATGTTTTATTTTAACAAAAAAAAACAACGGATATTGCAATTGTACATGTACTACTCGAACTATTTTTTATGCAACTATTTTCTATCATGTCAACACTAAAGTACCATAAAAAAATTCACACCAGAACAGATCTCAGCCTCGCCAGACACGAACAATAACACAACCGCATGTCCACTTGTGGGTGCAGGGGATGAACATCGCAAAGCGCCCAATAATAATAATAATATAAAATATAAAAACCATCTCCAACTGTCGGTGCAGGACCCCAACCCTACAAAGACAAAGTAAACAAACGAAAATAGAAAGCACCAAACCAGTGAGAAAGTACAAAGAAGCCCAACTGTAGCCTTAGGGCCCAAATCGTAAACTTGAGCCAAAAAAACACAACCAACAACCGAAGAACCAACGAACCAATGAACAAGCAACAACCGTTGAACCGATAAAGAACATATGTATCTCCAACGATTACAAAACTACAGCCGAACCACAAAAGGAACTAGAAACATATGATAAGCATGCCAGTAAAAATAAGTAAACATTCTTACTTGCAAACTGCAAACACTAAACAACAAAGAAGAAATAGAAAATGAAACTATGGCATGGAAACTTACTCTGAAACGATGAAAGGCAGAAACACAAGTCGAATTGTGAACCAAACAACAACAACAAGCAACAACTGATGAACCAACGAAGAAGTCAAATTCTGAACCAAACATCAACAATAAGCAACAATCGACGAACTAGCGAAGAAGAATCACTCACCGAATCAGTAAACAATGTATGTAGCTTCAACGATAAGGAAATTGCATTCCAAGGCTAGAATAAGTATGAAACATACAATGCCTATTCAATTGGCAGTGGACAACAATATTGTCCAAATTCACTGCAACATTATATGGAAAATTTCGAGGAAAAATGTACTCACAAAAGCATATTTAGATAAAAAATTAATGCTACCACACTGTCTAAGGACCTCACAGTATGCAAACATTTAAGCTGCCAGGTCTGTTTGAGGACCTCGCATAATGTAAATATTTAAGTTCTCAGGCCTATACAAGCACCTCAAAAAAAGTGTCAATACATTTCAATACAAATACAAAGGATTAATAATAATAATAGGAGCACAAATAAAAAAATAAATCACAATACAAGGTTATAAACTTTTGAATTATCGATCACTATAAACCTTGGATATCTAAACATTTCAATATGATTAGTACAAATAAAAAAAGTATCGTACATGATAGAACTTTGGATATGGCAACACAAAATTCATTGGGAATAACGAAGGTGGCAATAAGACCTCAACTCTATCATCCAATCAAATAATAACATATAGAGCTTTTTTTATTATATAAAAAATAATGCTTTTAGTTCTCTATGTCGAACATTATAAAGTATGCAAAAATTTGTAGTCAAATGAAAAACTAATATAAAGTCAACGAATTATCGATTTCTATAGTCCCTCTACACCTTCGGTAGGGACTAATAAACAACCTAAACACTAATTAATTAGTATTTACAAAAGCAAGCCCTAAAGAATAATAAATGTATGAAAATAACCTTTTGTTTCTTTTTAAAATATATAATCGGGAAATGGTTAAAGAAACAAAATTAAACTAATAAAATAAAATAAAAGAAAGATTATATACATTAAAACTATTTAAAGATAAGAAATATGTTGAAAATGTTTTGGTATTTTTGTAATTTTGAATATTAAATCAAGAGAAAAGAAATAAATAGTAAAAAAATAAACGAGAAATAACTTCTAGAGCAAAAAATAGTTCGATCTTTATTGTTAAATTAAAACCCCATACATTTTCTTGGATTCTTTGTTTCTTTCAAGGCCCTGCTTAGACTTGGACCATAGTTCTTTTCTTTAACTACTCTTGATGGAATTAACATCATACATAGAGTATCCACGCACATAAAAAAAGACAAAGAAGAAAATTGAGTCGGATATTTAACATAAAAATGACGGTGAAGCTCAAGGTAGCTATCTCAAGAACACAACCCAAACTCAGTATTACTCTATTCCTTCTGCCACTTTGCAAGACATCCCTCTCTCTAATTTTTTTTTTTTTTATCTATAGGATGGCTTCCTGCTGCTTGTTTTATAGCATTTGATCGAGATTTTTGATAGTTTGGGTTGTTTCAATAACAGACTGAAATAAACTAATTAGAACCACCTTCTTTTATTTAATTTAATCAAATAAAAGAGTCTATGTATTGATTTTTGTTTTTGTTTGTAAAATATATTAGTTTCCACACTAACAATTTCTTGAAGACTCTCAGACAAATCTGCCTTGAGAAAATATTGCAAGCCTACATGCTTCCTTGTTATTGGCGATGGTAATTGTAACTTCTCAACCTGAGTTGGACATAAGGTGTTGGAAGGCTCTATGCAGATACCCTTTGATATGTTTGTAGTCATGGTTGGCCTTTTTCTTTCCATACATACAATACCCACACGCCCATTTCTCTTACAATCGAATCTCCCAACATATTGCGGTTGGTATATTTGTAATTAATTAGATTTAGGTTGAGGCCATTGTCCTTATGTTTATTGTAATTTATAAGAATCAATATTATTGTTATAATAATAACAATGAAGTACAATAAATGTGTTATCATGCATATTAAGATTCATATTTATGCCTACATATCCATTTGTATTTTCGATGACTTCAGGAGTAGTGCACACTTCTTGTCATTTTCATTGTTATAAGCAACATAAATATGTCCAAATGCCCCTTTTCCTAGATATAGGTACTACATAATTTGAGTGGAATTCCCACTTCCAGTCTCTTCAAAAATGATTGCAGTTGCATGACCCTTAAACAAATAAAGAATTGCAGTCCATTGCGTGAAAACAAGAAGACTTTACCTCTATTTTTTCAAGCTCATATAACCATAACCCGAGGGAGAAGATTGATGAACCACAAATGTTATAACTCCTCTCTCATTTTCATTCATAACAAACTTTTGAGGCTTTTGATTTCTTGATTTCCAAAATTGAAACATGATAAGTGGATGGATGACTCACTTCCTCCTGCCTTGTAGTTTGCATCCTCAGTGAGTGTCAGGTAAAGAGAAGACTTATCAAACAAAAAACTATTATGTGGATTCATTCATTTATCCTAAGCATATAACACAATATTCAACATATTCTCAAGGAGGAAAAAGTATCCTATCCATTCTAAAATTATGATATCCACATTGGACATGAAATTCAATGAGCTAACACCATATTTCAGAGTTGGATATTTCAGAACCTTTGAAACTTTTGGAATGAGCTTGGTAATGTAAAGTTCCATAATTGTAGTTGTGAATAGTGTTGTCAAATGGGATGAATAAATGGTGAGTTGGGGTTTGGGTTCATTCTATTTTTGTGGGCTTTCCTTGAAATTGAGGATTATTTTGTAAGCCAGCCAATACTACAAGAAGTTTTCCATAAAAGAAACCATGAAAGGGAGGGAACTAATCAATCTTAAGCCTAGATTATATCATTTCCATTAAAAATTGGAAAGCATATGTCTAAGGCTATGTGAATTTATGTGCATACATTTTATATTGATCCTTTTGGAATTCCCTTCTGTGATATCACCCAATAATTTTGAAGACATTGATGGTATTGAAAAAAACCATTTTTACAATTTGATATGCAACAAGCTATATTTTCTCTTATAGTTATTCATGTAATCAATGGGGTCACATTCATCAATAATCTTATCTTGATCAATGGGAGGAACTTATTTTGTATCATTATAAGGGGCTTGCTCATAAATTCGAAGAAATTAACATCATGTACTAGAGAGCAGGTTTAATGACGACACATCGATAATAGTTAAAAAAAAATCTTGGAAGAGTTGATAGATGAATTGGAGTTTCTCTTAATACAAATTGGAGGATGCACAAATGGATTTAGGTTTTTGGACATTTCTTAAATTTTGTAAGATTTGAAGGGTGTATCATTCCCTCTAGAAGAGACCTTTTACGTAGGATTAAAAAACAAGTAAAATGGAAATTCCCAAATGCTTATGCCAATAATTTAGAGAATGACCTAAAAACAAGGTTGGATCCCATATTATGAATAATGGAATACTTATGAAAATAAATTGTCAAATCAAGTATCAAAATATGCAGCAACAATTTAGCGTAAGTGTGCAAAAACTTTGCGCAAACAATCTAGGATGAGGGGAAGTCTGGAAATGATTTTCCAGATAAGAACTATTGACCAAAATGGTTGTCAACAATGTATTTTTCTCATTTTGTGTTGAATGCCCTCATTGATTTCCTTGGGAGTTGTTCTTGAAAAAGGGTGGCTTAAAACATTTTTTCCTTTGATCCCTCTTTTCTTTCATCTTATCATTCCAATATTTTTGGAAGACTGACCTCCCTCTACTATTCTCATAAAGATGTTTTTATCTTCTTATGGTCTCCTCCAAAGTATTTGGGTTATCATATTGTATATTGTCACTATAGAAGTAGGGTAACCCACTCAAAAACCTTTGGATTTTGACCTTCTCAACCTTCATGAAGACCACATACTTCATCAAATAAAAGAACCTCTTCTCATAGTCATCCATTGTCATGCTTCCCAACTTCAGTTCAAAGAATTATTTCGTTTTCCTCTCATAGTAATGATATAAAAAATATTTCTCCTAGAAATATCCTTTGAACTGCCTCCATGAGACCTTCCTTTCATCAAGGTGTTTGGATTTCTTAAGATGATCCCACCACATGGCTATCTTTCCTTGCAAGTGGTAGGTTACAATTCTTGTTTCTACCCTTGAGGGATAATATTACAGCTATAAATCTTTCTTCATTTACAATAGCCAGGCCTCGACCTCTTCTCCCTTCCCATGCTCACCATTGAGAGTTGGTGGTTTGATTTTCCTAAGTTCACCTTGCAAGGTGTCTGCCTCATGTCTTCTCCTCTGCCTCCTAATAGGAGACACACTTGGGATGCTCCCTGGACCTAAACTCACATGATTTATTCTAGTGGATTTCCCTTTGGAATGATGGTGTCTTATCACACTCCTCAATTTACTATCATTCCCATGCTCATCCCTCTTTCTATGGGATATGGATGTACTTGTCACTTGTCTATGACTAGATGATTGCTTTGTGCTAGAGTCTTTATTGGCTTGTCTATGAAACATGTTAAAACTCTAAAGTATCTATTCATGAGACTTAATAAATCTTTCATTATCTTCCCTATATCTCTACACTTCTCTATGTAGGCTTCTCATAGTTAAAAGTGCATGTTTTCCTCTTCTTTCATTAGACCTCGTCTTAGCATTTCCCATGTGGACATGTAAACCTATAACCTCTTCCTCATGAAGGTAGGACCCTTCGACATCCTCCATGCCTGCATTTCTCATATAGGAACCAAACTGACTTCCTCACTCTAAATTTTGTAAGAAAATGTGCATGCAAATAAAGTTTTATTATAAATATATATATACATACACAATTCTCGAAAAGAATGCATAATTGTTTTTCTTCTCTTTAATTCCACCAATCATCTTTTTTTTAACTTATAATATTTAGATTAATTTTCTGGGTTAATATATGAATTCTTCTCCTCAATCCCTTTCTAGTGACTATTTGTTTTCTCAAATTAGAGCTTCGAGATGAGAGTTATGGTTCAGGGAAGTTTAGATGGTTTTCCCCTTTGATCCATGTATGCTACATGTGTCTCATTTTTCTTCATGTGCATTTTTATGTACCCAGATTTCAAATCTGGCTCCATGGCTTCCTTCTATTGATCACAATCTTTCCATAGACTATTGTTTCTTCTTAAACAAACTTCTGAGCAAGGATTTATTCCCTCCATAAGTAAATTGGTGCTAGAATATGCTCTCTACAGTTTCAGCTGTAACTTTCTCATATGAGCTCTATTTTGTGGTCATAATAACTTGTTGGAAAAATCTCCTCAAGATCTTTTATTTGAGACATATAGTGAATGTGTACCATATGTACACCTAGATATTGTGTCTTTCGACTACCTAAAAAGGTCATTTAGGCCCTCAAAATCACTCCATAAGTTGATGACCTTCAAACCTAGAAAATTTTCACATAACACATTGGTTTATTGTTGTAATAGTTCGCCAAATCGATCGGCTCCTGTCGTTTTCCACTTCCCTTCCTTTTTTGAATCCCATGTGTGCATGAGTTCAATATTATGCATTAATATTCAATACACACAAGTTCTACGCGTACGACACTAATATTTAGTGCATGCAACGTGCACCCATATCCAATGCACACAACTTTTATACCGCACATCAATATTTAGTGCACACAAATTTTATATCGTGCACCCATATTCAATGCACACAAATTTTATACCGCACACCAATATTCAATGCGCAAAACTTTTATACCGCACACAATTATTCAATGTGTAGCGCCCAATGCCAATATTCAATGTGCACACAAGTCCTTTCTTCGTTTAGTTTATTTTCCATATTTTCATCTCGCTACCATCGTGACCATCATATAAATGGATGACTCGCCTATCTAAGGCAATTCACTTTCTTGGAATTCGAAATGACCCCTCCATAACAACCATTCTGAGTACAATTTTGACTTGAATTGCTTATAAATTTCGGGATTTCACTCAGATTTTACCGTCTTCCCCAAATTTGACACAACTCAAATGTTGAGATGATGAATTTGTTGATTTCATGCTAATCTCTGGCCCATACAAGTCCAATGTTGAACCAAAATCTTTGTAATGTCCCCCATCTTAACCAAAGAACATTACTTGCGGAAATTACACATAACTAGAAATTTTTAGACTACTAATTAACTTCATGAAGCTTACCAGCTACGGATTATACATAGATTTATCCATTGTGCGTACCATTATTTAAATGAAGCTATATCATGCCAACTAACATGAATGTCACGAAGTCACATAGACAAACTACATGTGCAACAAGATTTGTATTGCATGTGACAACTATTTCCTAGTGCACGTGATGATTTGCACATCGCACCGAAATCGCGTTACCGTTACTACTAAAAAATAAAATAATAGATACATTTAAAAACATAATTATGAACAACATGAAAATCAAGCTCATGTGATTGTCCATACTAGTTAAAAATGTAAATGCAACTAATAAATTCACCACAACGACATATAATTCATTCTCATGCACATAGTAAAATGCATAATAGTTAAAACTCAAAAATTAACTCAGGAAAACAGATAAACATTTATCTTTTTAAGATAGTTGTGCAACGAGCTACTTGGGATGGACATTCCACCCAACCATAGACTTATTCTAAATATTAACAGAAAGTCATCCCCAAGATGGGGCTAGGAATCAACAAAAAAAGGGTGTCTCTCACCGTTCCATCACAACTCAGATATCTCACAACCCATTGGTATTCTCCTATAGTTATCCTGATTTCCACCAGCTCTCTTCCTCTTGACCTACCCAACCCAAGGAATATAACCCTTCACTGTTCTCAGTCCATCAGGCATTCCATTAATTTATCAGGGACCCTTTAGCACAGGTAACCAAGAATCTCTCTACTAGGATCTCAAGGGAACTCACAATAGGGAAAACTACCAGCAAAAAACAACAAACACTTGGTGTTACAGTGCAACTCCTACAAGAGTTCACTCTTCAGGATTGACAAACCGACTGTTCAATCTTTAGCTCCAACAAAATCGAGCATGCTCCATAGTTCTCCCAACTTTCTTGCTCTAGTTCAAGTGATCTTCCCTTTCATCGATGCTTGTTGTTCATGTCAAAACTGGATGTGTAAAAACTACTCGTTCTACCCATACAAATTTCCTCTATTTTCCCAAGACAATTGATTTCTCACTCTGCCCAATGTTGATTGTACTTCAACCC
This sequence comes from Picea engelmannii, assembly GCA_009831015.1. Lineage (NCBI taxonomy): Eukaryota > Viridiplantae > Streptophyta > Pinopsida > Pinales > Pinaceae > Picea > Picea engelmannii. Next base: position 290,607 of record ML786114.1, read on the forward strand.
CATGCTCTCCAATAAATTTGGGATGTGACTCGCACATTCACCCTCTTACATGAGTTTAATGATTGGGCTCTCATACACTCAAATATAAAATTAGAACTTATCCCCATTGATAATAAAAATTAGGAAAATGGGTTAAATTAATACCCATAATTAATTTTCCCCTTGGATCCCTCGTAGACACTGCCTTCTCTTGTGGGAAACTCATCCCCCATCTCTGCCCATATCCTTTAACAATTGACATCACAATTTATTCTTTAAAAACCAAAAAATACATTTACATATTACATCATTTGAGCATAATCACATTCATATCTACATTATACATTAATTAAACTAAAAATTATAAAAGAAGTATTACAGAATACATAAGTGTATATTCAAACAAAAATAAGCTTCACCATCTCCATAAAGGGAAGACTTCAAATTACTTGATTTTACCAAATAACTAAATCTCATAGTTGAACATTATCTCCACTTCCTTTGGAAACAATGTTGGATGAGTACCTCTTCGAGAGTGATTTACAAATAACAAAGTATATGATAATACATCATGAGGTCTAAACGTAAGTTTAGACACACTATTATAATACAATTTTCAGCATCTTTATTGCATCACTAGATTCGTTGTATTGTCACACATAATAAAATGGTAAAGATGAGTATCTTGTTTGTATTGTCACACATAATAAAATGGTAAAGGTGAGTATCTTCTTTTGCATTTCATAAGCATCTCTTTAGTAATTGTTATTATGTAAAAGAAAAATAATAATGATGTGAAAAAAGAAAAAAAAAAGTGATATATATGAATGATATTTTGCATTTTTATGATAGGACAAGTATTATTTTTAAACATATTTAAGACTTACATAGATCTTTGAGTACCAAAACCGAAAGATAAAGTTCCTTCATTTACTATAATAAAACAATAAAGATTTTCAGAAAATAAAGGCAATTTGAGTGGTCCTTATCCCGCTGTTTATGCTCCCTGCATAATAAATATTTACGTCCATTCATTCAAAGATTAACAAACCCTAAAGCTGAAGTTCCTCAATTTACTATAATAAATTTTTAACTTTCATGAGATTTTTCAAAGCCAATTTGAGTAATGTGTACCCCACTGTTTGTCCCACTCTCCACCGAAGTTGACATTATTAAAGCAAGGTGGTGGAGAATCCATGCGATGAAATTGACTTCGTGTGCTTTTAGTCTATCATCTATCCATTCCATCCTTTGTGTGTTTTTCCTTGGCATCTTCACCTCCTCATATAGTTTTTCTCCCCATATATAGATTCCAATTTATTAATATATTTTATTTAAAATATTTTAATATTAAATATTTTAAATTGACTTTTCAAATATATTTAAAAAAAATAAAATTAATTAATAAATTTGCTTTTCTTCTCTTTAGAGTTCAAATGTATCTATCCAATGTAATAATAATATATATTACTTATTGTTTTTTAAATTCAAGATTTCTTAAACAATTTTTATTTTATTTTATTGGAGAGATATCTATATGGTATGTTTGGTTGTTATTGATTTATTATCATTCACATTAATATAATTTCACCATTTTTTTTATTATAAACTTTACTTTTAAATAAAAAAAATTGTAGAGCACATCTTCTTTCAAATAATATGAAAAAATTTCAATATCCCAAAAAGTAATTTATCATCATTAACAAGATTTCAATCTATGAGTAGGAAAAATAAGACATTATATAAAAAAAACTATTAATGACATGATGGATAGAGTGCAATGACATTAACAAGCTTTCAATCCACTAGTAGGGAAAAAGATAGGATATAAAACATTATTAATGATATTACAATCGTGAGCATTGCGATTCATGTTATCATTAGAATTACAATGCTACATAATCATAGAGTTTTGGTTCTATTGGCCCTCGACCAAGTTTTGAGGAAACATTGGTCAGGTTTGACCACTTTTTGGACTTCGACAGGTTGGTCGAAGATGGAGCACCCAGGCAGAGCTGAGATCGCAGGATCTCACTTGTTTTGTGGACCCAACAAGGGGTTCATTAGGGTTTTTGTATTAGGATTGACGAAATGTCGTCCCATGGGTTTACCCATGATTAGGCCTTTTCGTAAGCGAATGAAAAAGTATAAATAAGTAGATATTGTAAGGTAGAAGTAGCTTAGTGAGGAGAATGTAATTGGCTAAGTGCAAGAGGAAAGTAGTTATGAGTTTCTTTGTGAAACAAAACATGTATGAAAGACTTCATGCTTGATAGAGGAGTTGGCTTTGTGCCTTGACCTGGTTTTGAGAAGGTGGATCTGGTGCTCAGTGCGCAGATCACCTGTCCAGTGCGAAGCTTGGCTCTGTGGCTTAGTGCACAGGAGAAGACAGATGTAAGAGATTGAATCCTAATAAAGAAGAAGTAGTTGGTGGACATAGCCCCACACTCGGGTGAACCACGTATATCATGTGTTGATGGTTTGCTTTGTGCTATGATGTTTATGTTGTGAATCTTCTTAGTGCATTGATTGTTATATATGATATATAGATATGTGAATGATTAGTGCTTTATTTATGTTGAATGTTCTAGATCTAGATTATGATTCTATGTGCGGTGTTTACTTTGTCATTGTTACTACATCGATCTATACTTAGGGTTTGACCTGCGATATGAGAAAGACTAATAGGTTGATGCGTGTTGTTCCTAAGTACTCTATAGAAGTATTATAATCACAGATTTGTGTCCCATCTTGGTTACAGACACTTGAGTCCTATAACCCCCCCTGCCTCTACCTCGAGTGAGGCTTCTCCTTCTTCGCAGGTGTTGTTGAAAGGGTTGGTAGTTAGGGTTTTGTTGGTGCATTGTTGAAGCGTTGAACCCTGGGTCTACCCTTGTGCCAACAAATGGTTCCGTTGTTGGGACTGGAACTGTGATTATTGGGAACTGAGGTAAAGAAAAGAGAAGCTATGTGCGTAGATCTGCTGCTGTAGTGCGCAATACTCTATTTGAATTGCGAAGATTTATGCTAAAAGAGAAATATGATCTGAAGAAAAGAGATAAGATCTTGAAAAAGGTAAAGCTTTGTACTTTGATAGAGTAAGATAAGTGGAATATTTTTTTTCAAAAGCATGAATCTAGGTATGTTTGATAGATTTTGTCCAGTTCGAAAGCTAGGACATAATTAGAAGAAAAAGTTAATCTGAGTAAAGCTAATAGAAATAGAGAAAGCTATGTTATTCCTATGCATAGAAAGAATTGTTGGACTAGTGAATGGATGCAGGAACCTAGAAATAATTTTTGCAGATTGCAGGTCAAGCACTGTGATCCTAGTGCGCATTAGAGGAGAAGTTGGGGAACTTACAAGAGGAAGAGAGGATTGACATTATGTTGTAACTATAGATGATCGAGACATTTTGCTAAGGAATGCCCTGGTATATGTGCTATTTGTCTTTGTTGTAAAATTGTTGGTCATGAGGTTGAGGATTTCCCAAGGACGATTGCTAAAGTTGAACAAATGAACATGAGTCAAGAGAATAAGAGCATGCTAGAAGATCAGAAAGAGAAAGGATCAGATAAAGTTTAGACTACATTAGTACAGTTAAAAGAAACAATGGATGATCACAAAGATGTCAGTTTATTAGAGATCATGAAAAAACAACAACGCATAGATACAAGAATAGGAGACTTCGACACAGACTGTGTTCTAAATGAGGAGACACAAGTGAATATTATGACAGAAGACACTTGGAAAATTTTGGGAAAGCCCACTATGGTACTAACGGAAAGATAGGCTTATTTAAAGGAAAGATGATAACCCTATGTGGAGAGTTACCAATGTACCTTTTATCATCTATGACACATCAATGGAAGAGGAATTTGAAGTCATTAAGCTGGTTGAGAACAACACCTCGTTCCCTCTTTTGTTAGGAAATACTTGGATTGAGAAAGATCCGATCAGAAGGAAAGCAGAGGAAGAAGCTACAGAAAAGAAAAAGCAAGAACTAAGGGATTTCATAGCTAGAAAAATAGATCGACTGATAAAAGAATGAGAAGTTAAGACGAAGCAGTAGAACACAAGAGAATTAGATATCGAAGTTGAAAGAATGTAAGAAGCTTAGAAGGACCTGTCCATGCAAGAAATAAGTATATCCACTTAGGAATTAATAAGAGAAGGGATATTAACTTCGAACCCTGTGGAAGTAAATTAGCACTGTCAAGTCAATACATAGGAGAAACTAAGAATAAGAATGGGAAGATAAATATGGAAACAATTAGAGAGACTTAGATCACAGGAAAAAAGGAAAGGAAGGTCAGTAAAAAAGGAAGCCAAGTTAGAAAAATTATGGGAAGTTACAGAGAAGACTTCGCAGGAGGCAGGCTTGCAGGCTCTGAACCTCGTTGGAACCGCAGAACCATGTAGAATGGGAATTTTCCTTGGCGAAGCTATATGACTGTTGGAGGTGCCCCGACCATTAGACTGTCGTCCGACGTTGAGACAACACCATAATAGATGGATTCACATTGATGGAGGAATTCCTGTCTGTTGGAGGAATCTGTTACGACGCTCTCTTATTTAACCCGTCGGATGTTGCGTCAGGACCACTTTTTTCCACCCGTAATTATCTGAGCTAACAAAGAAGTGATTTTGTGTGTTGATTTGTGCTATCAGACATCGTTGTCTTCTTTTCTACCCACTATCTGTTCACCTACCCTGACCTATTTGTTAACAATGAGAATGTCGATCGAGCGCACTAAGCTAGAGAAATCCGTCGAAGAGGTTCTAAAGAAATTTATGGCTGATAAAGCTATGTCTGAAGGAGTACAGGTGTCATCGGCCAGGGGACTGCAGGATTCCCCTTCGACTGGACGACATTCGAAACATGCCAACCCCGTGACCGAGAAGCGAAGTAAGCATTGTGACGATCTGGCTAATACGAAGCAGATCCCGTCGATCTTACCGGATTATATCCCACCCTTGGATGGCGTGGTTAACTGCGACGACATTCCATGGGACTTCAAATACACATTGATCACCGCGTACATTCCGAATGGAATACGCGTAGTGGGAACTTAGTTAGGACAGATCCCAAAACTAAAGAACAATGACGTTAACCTTGGATACATAAAGAACCACGCCATGCTCGTGCCCCATAGATATTTGATGAAGAAGACTGGGAAAAAGCCTCGTATAGTCTCCCAACCATGGATTAAGGAGATGGCACAGTCCACGATACTCAACGTAATGGAGATTCCTCATTTTGGCTGACATCAGGAGGTTAAGGCTTGTGTTAAACTCCTCTTGTCGTTTTATCATGGTGGACACTTATGGCTTGACAGACAGATTAATTTGGATCCAACGTTGATCTATCGGATTATAGGATTGAGCATGCAAGGACCTGACCCTCAACAGTTCTACCCATGGAAGACCTTAGATCGCTCCCTGGAACAACACATCAAGGAGGCATACAACAAAGTTGAGAAGGGAAAGAGAGGCTACAAGGTATCTTCTATCCAGGATGGCATGATGCACTTCGCTTTCCAACTTATAGCTGGAAATATTGTAAGAAAGAATCGCCCCACGCAGGTCACGGGGTTCGTGGTGGATCTCGCAGGGAAATGCGTGGAAGGGATGGAGATGAATTGGGCGAGTTACCTCGTCAACGAGCTTGAGAAAGAGTGTCGCGAAGCACAGGATCAGGGATACGAGTTCCACTTCAGGGGGATACTCGTGATGATTGCATTTGTCGCTTGGCAATTGTCGGAAGGAGCCACCTTCCTAGATATTGAACTGTCAGAGTCGTTGGCCAAATATTTCTCAACCTTATGGTATATGAATGACATGTCGAAGAAATGGCAGTCGAACGTCGTGTTCCATGCCTACTATCAACAATTGAAGGTTACCATTGAATCGTTCCTGCGCATGACACCACGTACATTTCACCTGTATAGACCACTAGCTAAGTTCCGCGCAAATCCTCACTTTATTTATATCACTACGCATAGGGATGAGAGCAAGGAAGAATTACAGTCCTATTATAATCTCACCGGCACTAACATGGAGCATATCACCAAGGAGTGGATGGAAGAGTTTTGTGTACTTGTTGATGATGAAGAACTCTCTGACCCTGACATCATAAGAAGCCCCTTGGTCACCCGGTTCGAGCATGCAGGACAGACAAGTGTGAAGAAGAAGAAGAAAAAAGAGGAATTTTAGAACATAGATACTGATGAGGAGAACAACACCTCGGAGGAAAGTGGACCTGGCTTGCCCACACGAGGAGGAGGAGATGAAGTAAATTAAATAGTAGGAGGGGAAGAAGGAGAAAAAAAAGGAGAAGGTGAATCTACATCGTTGAAGGATCCCCCTACCAAGATAGAAACACAGAAGAAGAGGAAGGTTTCTTTGCATAAACCCTCAGTAAGAAAGAAGACTCGCGCCAGTAAGCCCCAGCTAGAGGCTACGCTCAGAGAGGATGATATCGGCTTGGTCTGTGGAGCGATGGAGGATGCATCCGAAGATCTCTTGCAGAGATATGGAGCAAAGAAGGAAGAGTTGTATGTAAAGGTCGAGAAGGAGCTGAAGGAGATACATCAAGCTATTCAATTTGTCTGTGCAGTACCTATTGCGCCTTCCTCATCGGAGATTGCATAATTGGGGGACGATCTTGCCCAATTGAGAATATTAGTAGATGAAACATAAGCTCGACTTCAACGAGTTCAAGAGGAGAAGGAAAAGGATACAGAACCCCTGAAGAAAGAGAAAGAAGATATCTTATAGAAACTATGAGTTGCGCGATACTGTGTAACTGCGTATGAAAATGAGAAGGATGAGTTATGGGCAATGCTCGAGGAGGACAAAGAAAAGATACAAAGAGAAAAGGACCAGCTACTTGTAGAGTAGAATGCAGTCAAAGAAGTGGTGAGAAGAGCACTTTACTCAGTGTCAGGCTTGGCACAGGAGGAACATGAGGTAGTCGAGGTTCAAGTGATGAAGCTTGCTGAGGCCATCCAATAGCTTCAAGCAAGGGTAACGGAGTTGGAGATCCAAGCAGTACCAAGCACTTCGTAGGAAGTGCACGATGAGAGGAAGGAAGCTGCATGGAAGGATCAGGGATCTCTCCTCAGAATGAAAACAGTTGAGCGATAGGAGCACACATACCTACGAACGCCTCACAGAAGATCCAGAGTTGAGGAAACTAGAAGCACAACTATAAGAGGTGCAACAACAGGCACTGACAGTTCAAGCGCAGATGAAGTCACTCATGGCAGTCGAGAGAATGAAGAGATCGCAAGAACAACGTGTGGCCCAACAACACATTACTGCCATCCAGGGCAGAGTAATGGAAGTCACACAGAGGCTACAAATGGTGCAGGATGAAGCCTGCGCGGTGTTTGAAGAGATCAAAGGACAAGGTTCACAACTAGACCAAGTAGTTGCGACAGTGGAACAACGCCTAGAAGGTCCTGTTACAGAGCAATTGATCCAGGAGTTCACTAAGAAGGAAGCTCAGGCGAAAAAGCGAGTTGAGGAAGCTCAAGCTAAGCTCGAGGCCTTCAAAGTAGCGCTACCCAGATCTAGTGACTCGGGACGAGTCACAGGTGAGTGTTGGGGGCTTGTTGGCCCTTGACCAAGTTTTGAGGAAACATTTGTCAAGTTTGACCATTTTTTGGACTTCGACAGGCTAGTCAATGATGGAGCGCCCAGGTTTTGGGGCTCATAAATGTCCTATTCTCATCCACCTTTCCCTTCATCATTATTCACATTTCATCGCCCCATTAACCTTTCACGATATCATTTCCATAAATATACTTGGGTTTCACCTTATTGCTCTCCACTTTATTCATTTTAGTATTTAAAAGGAATTTGTGATTAAATGTTAGAAAATTGACATGTTTTCATATATATCTCAAATATGTGTGAGCTTTGTAATGTGTAGGAATATGAGAAGGATTAATTCAAAAGGAATTCTCGAATACTTCCTCCACCATTTCAAGATTTGAGAAGATAATTCAAGCCCATTCCAAGGAGAAGATCATGGATATTTGGTTGGAATATCTTATCCAAGATATATGAGAGATATGTTTGAGGATTTGAAGGGATTATATTTTGTAATAATGGGAAATAGGTTGAGAGAAAAGTGGATCTGTAATAATGAGATGGTTATCTTATCTTCAAGGCTCTCATGTATAAAAGAGAGTGCTCTCTCTTCATGAAAATTCAATTAGAAGCAATTAGAATTCAATCAGTTGCAAGTAGAGAATTAGAGTAGTCATTAATGGTAGTCATTAGGATTCGAAAGAGAAAGGGATTCTTAGCTTTGATTCATGGTTTTGGTTTTCATGCTTTTATTATTTTGTTATAAAGATTGATTTGGTTATTGTAATAGAAGATTGCTTCAATGGCGTGAGCTCACATATGTTGTTGTGTTATTTAACTCTTCACATGTTGTACTTGTGTTTCCTTCATGTAGTTCTCCATTTCTAGATTACTTCCATTTACGCAATTTCCCATTCTTAGAGTAATTTCATTTACACAACTAGATTAATTCAATTCCAAGTCGTGTGTTAGATTAATGATTATATTTTAGTCGTGTGTTAGATTAATGATTCAATTTCAGTTGTAGCTTAAACATTAGATTAGATTAGTCCCGCTTCAATATTGCATATACTTTGTGTGTGCTTCGTCAGTTTATGAACCCCGGGTTGACAAATTAGATAGTTGGGTAAATACTACAATGCAATTAATTCAACATTAGTTYGACGCAATGTAACGACTGTTGTTCCTTTTGTTCCGATTGTTGTTCCTTTTGCAGGTCGTGTTGTTCCTTTGAATAGAACAACTACTGTTCCCTTTACAATTATTGTTCCTTTACAAATGTTGCATCTCTAGAGGATGGGTATTGAAAACGAAAGGTAAGAACCTATGTAGCCGACAAGTAAAATGCCTGTGCCAGCGCCTACCTTTGGTTGATGCATAGAGGTTGTTTTTAGGACATATTTGGAGCCCAACACTAGGCGAAGCTGAGATCATGTGATCTCACTTGTTTTGTGGACCCAACAAGGGGTTCATTAGAGCTTTTGTATTAGGGTTGATGGGATGTCGGCCCATGGGTTTAACCATGATTAGGCGTTTTTGTAAGGAATGTAAAAGTATAAATAAGTAAAGATTGTAAGGTAGAAGTATCTTAGTGAGGAGAATGTAATTGGCTAAGTGCAAGAGGCGAGTAGTTTTGAGTTCCTTTGTGCAACAAAACATGTATGAAAGGCTCCATGTTTGATAGAGGCGTTGGCTTTATGCCTTGGCCTGATTTTGGGAAGGTGGGTCTGGTGCTTAGTACATAGATAACCTGTCCAGTGAGAAGCTTGGCTCTGTGGCTTAGTGCACAGGAGTAGACAGATGTAAGAGATTGAAGCCTAATAAAGAAGAAGAAGCAGTTGGTGGACATAGCCCCACACTGGGGTGAACCACATATATCATGTGTTGATGGTTTCCTTTGTGCTATGATGTTTATGTTTTGAATACACCTAGTGCATTGATTTTTGTATATGATAGATAGATCTGTGAATTCTTAGTGCTTTATTTATGTTGAATGTGCCAGATCTAGCTTATGATGCTAAGTGCGGTGTTTACTTTGTCATTGTCACTGCGTTGATGTGTACTTAGGGTTTGATCTACGATGTGAGGAAGAATAATAGGTTGATGAACGTTGTTCCTAAGTACTCTACAAAAGTGTTATAATCACATATATGTGTCCCATATTGGTTACAAACACACGAGTCATGTAACCCCCCTGCCTCTACCTAGGGTGAGACTTCACTTGCTTCACAGGTGTTGTTGAAAAGGACGATATTTAGGGTTTTTTTGGTGCATTGTTGAAGTTTTAAACCCTGGGTTTTCCCCTGTGCCAACAGGTTCTAATATATTACTCATCTTACTTTCCTTACCATAAATATTTTGTTTTTCTTTACAAATAAATCTTCATTTATGCTTTATCAGTTAAATCCTAAACAAGATCCATCACGACCTTCAAGTTATTAAATGAATGCTAACAAATGACCATTCCATTATCAATCTATTAAATCAACGTCTATTACACATTAATATTTTTTAAAAAGATCAATCCTAACTTTTTGATTTTAGATAAAGATAAATTCAAAATTTCCCTTAATCTCCTTTGCCAAGCTTGTTCTCTGTTCTAAAATTAGAAGTAACCTCTCTCATAATGTTTGGAATGTGTTATATTATTCCATGGTTATCGCTATGCGTTTTTCATATGAACCAAGGGGTTAGTTTAGGTCCCCCCTTGTTAATGGTTTAGGGGTGAGAGACACCGACCAAAATTTTCGGGTTATTTTTGTCCACTTTTTGTCTTGTTTTGTGGTTTTCGACGAATGGTTTTTTGACCTATTGTAATCTAATCCCAATTAAGGGATCAAGGTTGTAATATAATTTAGGTTACTCGATTAGGGTTTTGGATGCCACAAAATACCTATATATTGTATTTGGGAAAGGTGTAGTTAATATAATGAAAATGATAGAGGTGCAACTCTAAGGTTTGTTGGTTTTCACGATTAAGGGTTTCAAGGGTAAAACTTGATGTATTGTGTGTGTGTGTCATTATTGTTCTTTCTATTTTTCTTAATAATTTCTATGAATTTTTTCACTTCAAAGATTTAGAAATTACATTTGGTATTAGAGCAAGATGATTGGATTCGGGGGGACACCTTTGTTGCTAAGGGTTTGACTTTTTTTTTAATAGAGAAAGTTTATCTTGGGTATATTGTCAACCTGGTTTTAGAGGGAGCTCTAATGGTGGCGATTCTTGTGTTGAAAGAGAATGGTGAGTAGTTCTAGAATTGAGATTGAGAAATTCAATGGACAAAAAATTGAGCTATGTAAGGTCAAGATGGAGGACCTTCTTGTTGAAAAAAAATAGTGGGTCATTATGGATCCTAGTTTTGCACCTACGAGTACGGTGGCAGAAAAATGGATGAAGTTGGATAGGAAGGAAAATAGTACAATCTGCTTCTATCTTTTAGATTTTCGATGACTTTGGGAGTAGTGCACACTTTTTGTCATTTTCATTGTTATAAGCAACATAAATATGTCCAAATACCCCTCTTCCTAGCTATAGGTACTAAGGAATTTGAGTGGACTTCCCACTTCCAGTCTCTTCAAAAATGATTGTAGTCACATGACTCTTAAACAAATAAAGAATTGCATTCCATTCCTTGAAAACAAAAAGACTCTACCTCTGTTTTTCCAAGATCATATAACCATAACCCGAGGGAGAAGAGTGATGAAACAAAAATGTTATATCTCCTCTCTCATTTTCATTCATAAAATTTTTTTGAGGCTTTTGATTGCCTGATTTCCAAAATTGAAACATGATGAGTGGATGAATGACTCACTTCCTTCTGCCTTGTAGTATGCATCCTTAGTGAGTGTCAGGTAAACAGAAGCCTTATCCAACAAAACACTATTATGTGGATTCATTCATTTATCCTGAGCATATAACACAACATTCAACATATTCTCAAGGAGGATAAAGTATCCTATCCATTCTAAAATTATGATATTCACATTGGACAAGAAATTCAATGAGCTAGCACCATATTTTAGAGTTGGATATTTCAGAACCTTTGAAACTTTTGGAACGAGCTTGGTAATGAAAGTTCCATAATGCCAGTTGTGAATATTTTTGTCAAATGGGATGAATAAATGGTGCTTTGGGGTTTGGGATCATTCTATTTATGTGGGCCTTCCTTGGAATTGAGGATTATGTTGTAATCCAACTAATACTACAAGACGTTTTCCATAAAATCAACCATGAAAGGGAAGAAATTGATCAAGCTTAAGCCTAGATTATATCATTTCCATTAAAAATTGGAAAGCATATGTCTAAGGCTATGTGACTTTATGTGAATACATTTTCTTTTGATCCTTTTGGAATTCCCTTTTGTGATGTCACCCAATAATTTTTTAGACATTTATGGTATTGACAAAAACCATTTTTACAATTTGATCCACAACAAACTATATTTTCTCTTATAGTTATTCATGTAATCAATGGGTTCACATTCATCAACAATATTATCTTGATCACTGTGAGGAACCTATTTTCTATCATTATTAGGGGCTTTCTCATCAATTCAAAGAAATTAATATCATGTACTAGAGAGTAGGTTTAATGACGACACATTGATAATAGTTAAAAAACAATCTTTGGAGAGTTGATAGATTAATTGGAGTTTCTCTTAATAAAAGATGGAGGATGCACAAATGGAGTTAGGGTTTTGGACATTTCTCAAATTTTGTAAGATTTGAAGGGTGTGTCATTCCCTCTAGAAGAGACCTTTTATGTACGATTAAGAAGCAAGTAAAATGGAAAGTCCCAAATGCTTATGCCAATAATTTAGAGAATGACCTAACAACAAGGTTGGATCCCATATTATGAATAATGGATTATTTATGAAAATAAATTTTCAAATCAAGTATCAAAACATGCAACAATAGTTTAGCGTAAGTGTGAAAAAACTTTGTTCAAACAATCTAGGATTAGGGGAAGCATGGAAATGCTTTGCCAGCTAAGAAATATTGACCAAAATGGTTGTCAACATTGTATTGTGCTCATTTTGGGTTGACTGACCTCACTGATTTTTTTGCGAGTTGTTCTTGAAAAAGGGTGGCTTAAAACATTTTTTCCTTCGATCCCTCTTTTCTTTCATCTTATCATTCCAATATTTTTGGAAGACTGGCCTCCCTCTACTATGCACATAAAGATGTTTTTCTCTTCTTATGGTCTCCTCCAATGTCTTTGGGTTATCATATTGTATCTTGTCACTATATAAGGAGGGTAACCCACTCAAAAACCTTTGGATTTTGACCTTCTCATCCTTCATGAAGGCGACATACTTCATTAAATTAAAGAACCTCTATGCATACTCATCCATTGTCATGCTTCCCAACTTGAGTTCAAATAACTATTTCATCTTCCTCTCATAGCAATGATATGAAAAATATTTCTCCTAGAAATATCCTTTAAAATGCCTCAATGAGACCTTCCTCTCATCAAGGTGTTTGGATTTCTTAAGTTGATCCCACCACATCGCTACCTTTCCTTGCAAGTGGTAGGTTGCAATTAGTGTTTCTACCCTTGAGGGATAATATTGCAGCTAGAAATATTTCTTCATTTCCAATAGCCAGACCTCGACCTCTTCTCCCTTCTCCCTTGCAAGGTGTCTACCTCATGTCTTCTCCTCTACCTCCTGATAGGAGATGCACTTGGGCTGCTCCCTGGTCCTGAAATCACAGGATTTATTCTAGTGGATTTCCCTTTGGAATGATGGTGTTTTATCATACTCCTCAATTTCCTGTCATTCCCATGCTCATCCCTCTTTCTATGGGATATGGATGTAGTTGTCACTTGTATATGACTAGATGCTTTCTTTGTGCCAAAGTCTTTATTGTCTTGTCTATGAAACATATTCAAACTTTGAAGTATCTATTCATGAGACTTAATAATCCTTTCATTATTTTCCCTATATCTCTACACTTCTCTATGTAAGATTCTCATTGTTAAAATCTCATGATTGCATCTTATTCCATTAGACCTTGTCTTAGCATTTCCCATGCGGACATGTAAACCTATAACCTCTTCCTCGTGGAGGTAGGACCCTTCGACATCCTCCATGACTACATTTCTCATATAGGAACCAAACTGACTTCCCAACTCTAAATTAATAATAATGTGAAAAAAATGATATATATATATATATATTTGCACCTCCGCTAAATATAATAAAAAGAGTATTATTTTTGAAACATATTTAAGACTTATGTAGATCCACTCAAAGAGTACCAAAACCGAAACATAAAGTTCCTCCATTTACTATAATAAAACAGTAATGATTTTCAGGGAATAAAGGCAATTTGAGTGGTCCTTATCCCGCTGTTTATGCTCCCTGCATAACAAGTATTTAAGATTTACGTCCATTCATTCAAAAATTAACAAACCCCAAAGATGAAATTCCTCAATTTACTATAATAAATTTATAACTTTGATGATATTTTTCAAAGCCAATTTGAGTACTATTTATCCCACGCTCCACCGAAGTTGACATTATTAAAGCAAGGTGGTGGAGAATCCATGCGATGAAATTGACTTCATGTCTATCATCTATCCATTCCATCCTTTGTGTGTTTTTCTTCGTTATCCTTCCTTGGCATCTTGACCTCCTCATATAGTTTTTCTCCCCATATACAAATGCCAATTTATTAATATATTTTATTTAAAATATTTTAATATTAAATATTTCAAATTGACTTTTCAAAAATATTTTTTTACATAAAATTTTTAATTAATAAATTTGCATTTAGTTTTTTGTCCGAGTTTATATGTATCTATCCATTATAATAATAATATATATTATTTTTTATTGTAAATTGAAGATTTTTTAAACAATTTCTATTTCATTTTATTTTATTCGAGAGACATTGATATAGTATGTTTGATTGTTATTGATTTGTGATCATTCACATTAATATAATTGCACCATTTTTTATTATAAACTTTACCTTTAAATAAATAAAAAATAAAAAATTAGAGCACATCTTATTTCAAATAATATGAAAAATTTTCAATTTCCTAAAAAGTAATTCATCATCATTAACAAGATTTCAAGATTTCAATCTATGAGTAGGAAAAATAAGACATTATATAAAAAAAAATCATTAATACCATGATGGATAGAGTGCAATGACATTAACAAGCTTTTAATCTACTAGTAGGGAAAAAATAGGATATAAAACATTATTAACGATACTACACTCGTGAGCATTACGATTCATGTTATCATTAGAATTACAATGCTACATACTCATAGAGTTTTGGTTCTAATATATTACGCATTTTACTTTCCTTACCATAAATCTTTGTTTTTATTTGCAAATAAATATTCATTTATGCTTTATTAGTTAAATCCTAACTAAGATCCATCATGACCATCAAGTTATTAAATGAATGCTAACAAATGTCCATCCCATCATCAATCTATTAAATCAAAGTCTATTACACATTAAGATTTCATTTATGCTTTATTAGTTAAATCCTAACTAAGATCCATCATGACCATCAAGTTATTAAATGAATGCTAACAAATGTCCATCCCATCATCAATCTATTAAATCAAAGTCTATTACACATTAAGATTTTAAATCTTAAAAAGATCAATCCTAACTTTTTGATTTTAGATAAAGATAAATTTAAAATTTCCCTTAATGTCCTTTGCGAGGCTTGTTCTCTATTTTAAAATTGGAAGTAACCTCACTCATAATGTTGGGAATCTGTTATAGTGTTTGAATGGTTATTTCTATGCGCTTTTTATATGCACCAAGGGGTTAGTTTAGGTCCCCCTGTCAAGGGTTTAGGGGAGAGAGACACCGACCAATTTGTTTGTTTGTTTTTTGTCCACTTTTTGGCTTGTTTTGTGGTTTTCGACGAATGATTTTTCGACCTATTGTAATCTAATCTGAATTAAGGGATCATGGTTGTAATCTAATTCATGTTAATGGATTAGGGTTTTGGATGCCACAAAATACCTATATATTGTATTGGGAAAGGTGAAGTTAATATAATGAAAATGATAGAGGTGCAACTCTAAGGTTTGTTGGTTTTCACAATTAAGGGTTTCAAGGGTAAACCTTGATGTATTGTGTGTGTGTGTGTCATTGTTTTTCTTTCTATTTTTATTAAGAATCTATATGAATTGTTTCACTTCAAAGGTTTAGAAATTACATTCGGTATTAGAGCAAGATGATTGTCTTCGGGGGGACACCTTTGTTGCTAAGGGTTTGACTTGTTTTTTGATAGAGCAAGTTTATCTTGGGTCTATGATGAACCTGGTTTTAGAGGGAGCTCTATGGTGGCGATTCTTGTGTTGAAAGAGAATGGGGAGTAGTTCTAGAATTGAGATTGAGAAAATTAATGGTGAAAGATTTGAGCTATGGAAGCTCAAGATGGAGGACGTTCTTGTTGAAAAAAATAGTGGGTCATTGTGGATCCTAGTTTTGCACCTACGAGTATGGTGGTGGAAAAATGGATGAAGTTGGATAGGAAGGAAAACAATACAATATGGTTGTGTATTTTAGATTCAATGTTACTAAATGTCTCAAGAGAATCTACAACCAAAGAGTTATGGGATAGTTAGGGACTTTGTATTAGTCTAATTCCATGGTATTTACAAGATTTTCCTTCAAAAAACATTGTACCACCTATGGATGAATGACAAATATTTTGCGATAGAGCATCTAAATTCCTTTAATAGAAGGATTGTAGATCCATAAATGTTGATAAAGGAAAGGGATGTAATGATTTTACTTCCATAGAAGGGAATATATCCTCAGAGGAAGGAGAGGATGTATCGTACTTGGCTTCTACAAACATACATTCAGATCATAATGTATGGTTGATTGAATCAGGTGCTTCTTTTCATAAGACTCCTCATAGGGAGTGGCTTTTTTAATATGAAAAGTATAATGGAGGTGATGTTTTCTTAGGAGATGAATTGACAATCATAATCACATGATGTGGAATACTTAAGTTGTTGCTCAAGAATGGAAGGATTAGAAGACTCAGAGTTTTTCATTGAGATTTTGCTTGAAAATTAATTCCCATAAGTAAGATCAGTGATGCAATTATACATAATTTGTTTGAAAAGTAAACCTCCAAAATAGTTCGAGGAGTAATGGTCTTGTTGAGGGGAGTTCGGAATGGAAATATGTACAAGTTATTGGGAAGCACTATCACTTATGGGTGTAACAATTTTATTGTTTTTAAGGGTGGAAATGAATAATACATAACCCCTATTGTTTATGTAGGATATATAATGCTATTTCACTGAATATTGGGACATATTAGAGAGAAAGGGTCTATGAGAACTACGTGGTAAAATTATGTTTGAAGGTATGACTAATTGTACACTAGTTTTCTATTTCTGTGAACATTGCATATATGGTGAACATAATCAAGTAAGATTCTCATCTGTTTCTACAAAAGCAAAGGGAATCTTAGAGTTGATACATAGTGATGTGTTTGGACTTGTTCTTGTTCCATTATTAGGAAAATATATATGTATTATGTTTCATTCATAGATGATTTCTCAAGGAACACGTGGATTTATTTATTCCTAAATAAATATGAATTCTTTAATAAATTTAAAGAGTTTAGGACTCTTGTATAGAATCATATAGATAAGAAAATAAACATGTTGACGACAAATAATGGTGGAGAGTTCTGCATAAATGAATTTGAGGAATTGTGTGAGAAGTATGGAATAACATGGTATAATAGAAGCTAATGATTTTAACATCACAAAGTACCTTAACAACACACTATGTCAAAGCATTTTTCCATTGGCGATTAGGTCACGCGCTCCTGCGCTCCTGGACCTCCCGCAGGTCGTCGACCCTGTGGCCCTCCCGCCCCCTCCTCCCTCCACCAAAGCTACAACAAGCTCCGTAGGCCCAATGGCGGCTCCCTCACCCTCTGCTCAGAAGAACGACGACCCTCCTGGTGTTGCTGCAGCGATGACCCCTTCAATATCGGCTCCCCTTCATGGCTGCGCTCCCCCTGGAGCTTCGTCCGCGCCATTCAAAGGTCTCCCTCCGGTTCAGGGCCCCTCCTTCAAAGAGGTAGCTTCACGACAACCCTCCGGTCTACATGCAATGGCTCATGAGGGTGCCTCTCGT
Source organism: Picea engelmannii (assembly GCA_009831015.1). NCBI lineage: Eukaryota > Viridiplantae > Streptophyta > Pinopsida > Pinales > Pinaceae > Picea > Picea engelmannii. Next base: position 308,337 of record ML786114.1, read on the forward strand.
CAGGGCCGACCGTCCGGGCTACATGAAACAGTTCCTGAAGCTCCGACAGTCTCAATACAAATGCCTCAGGAAGCCCTAACTCATGCTCGACATTACGAAAATCACGCTTTGGTCTGTAGGTTTAATGGATTCTGGCCCAATCTTCTGGATCTTCTCTCCTGGATCTCTTCCGAATGGTACCCTCTTTTAGATGGAGAAGCCACTACCTGCCCCTGTGCAAAGGGGTTCTTTGTGGTAGTTTTTGAATCTACAAGCGATAGAGAAAAGGTGTTTAACTCCGGACCGTGGTTCTGCGGCAGAGAAGGTCTGTCCATGCAACTATGGACCCCTGCTTTTGACCCTTCCACGAACTGTATCTCTTCAGCCCCTGTCTGGGTGAGACTTCCATATTTTCCCCTGCACTTCTGGGGGGATGCATCTCTTCAATCCATTGGCAATGGCCTTGGCAAGTTCCTCTGCAGAAGCCCGAATTCCAGGCCAGCCTTCTCCACCTTTGCGCGAATCTGTGTAGAAATGGACTTCACCAAAGGCTTCCCAGCTGAAATAATTCTTCAGGGCAAGGACTACTCAAGGAACCAAAAACTCGATTATGAGAATCTCAGTTTCAGGTGCAGGAATTGCTTTGCAACGGGGCACATAGCCCGAAACTATGACAAACTACCTGGGAAAAAAAGGGCACCCAAGAGACAAAGACCCACCTGGTGGATAGGAGCTCAATCGGAGTTGCACGCTGAAAGCAAGGCCCATGGAAAGGCAAAAGAAGCAGAAGCCGAAGCCGAAATCAAAGACCCCGATAAAGGGGAAGCTCAGGCATAACCCAGTCCCAAGTCGTCAATCCAGCCAGACCCCCGGAATTCAAGCTGGGCTGATCTAGCTGACGAGGAAGACCCTCTAGGCCCGACAGAAAATAACTCTCAGGACCAAAGCATGGAATGGCAGACGGTGTCGAAAAAGAAAAAAAACTTCCAAGCTAGAAATGATGTAATAACGCGAAGCCTCTCTGGATCGCTAAAATAATTTTGGCTCCCAAACTTTGTCGTATGTTAAGATCTTTAGGCATTTGGTTTTCTGTTTACAAGAAACTAGTTTCGATGTACCAATCCCAGTGGCATGCCCACTGTTTTTAATATAAAAATCCTCTAACCGTTTCTGTCAAAAATAAAAATAAAAAATGGTATAATAGTATTCCTTACACACCTTAATATAATGGAGCTGGAAAAAGAATGAATAGGACATTGGTGGAAAAGAAAAGGAGCATGTTTAGTGGTGTTGAGATAGGGAAATAATTCTATGTAGAGGCAATGGATACTGCATGTTATTGTTAGGTACCTGATCTATTATATTAAATAGAAAACATAAACACTATAGAAAAACCAACAGAACAACAAAATTGTAGAGAAACATAACCAAAAATGATACCTTTATTGACAAAAATAAATGTTCTCTTGACTCTTCGAGGGGGAAACCTCCAACAAAGCAATGCTTTATTACAAAAATTCTCAAGACAAAACTTTCTCATGCCTCGTACGCTTATTTATAATAATTATATATTCTAAAGAATATTCTAAAGGAAGATATTTCTAGAAGCAAAAGATTTTATTAATTCTTGTTACATTGACTTGTTCACATTTATTAAATAGGCCTTATTAACTAATGTCAACTTGTATTACATTCAAACTATATCATTCTACCTACGTGAGGGGTTAGGGAGGTTAGGTCCCTAACATGCCCTCCCCCTTGAAGAACAACCTTGTACTCAAGGCTTGACATGAGGAAATTGTTGCAGAATGGTGGTCAACTCTTAGGTGGCATCTTTTGGAGTTGTGTCTTTCCATTGAAATAACACTTCCTTGATGGTACACTAATGGATATGATGCTCGCGTTGGTCTAAGACTTCATATGGTGCAACTAAATGGAACCTTCTTCATCCAACTCAGGGAGACTGGTTTGAGTTTGGTACTTAGCTCCAATCACTTTCTTTAAGCATGAGACATGAAAAATAAGATGGAGCTTAGAATGACTTGGCAGAGCTAAATAATAGGCCATGGGCCCCACTCACTTGATAATTGTATAAGGACCATAAAATTTTGGAACAAGTTTCTCACAGTGTTCATATTTGAGTGAATTTTTCTTATAAGGTTGCAGACGAAGAAACACCTCAACCCCTTCAACAAACTGATGTTTGGAACGACCCTGATTTACTTGTTGCTTCATGTGATTCTAAGCCATGAACAAATTTTCTTTGAGGGTACAAAGAATGGTGTCTCGAACTGTGATATCTTTTTCAATCTCCTAAACCTTTGAGACACCTGGCATGTATGAGATAAACGAAAATGGATTTTTTCTGTAGACTTCTTCAAAAAGAGTCATGCAAGTAGTTGTATGGTAAGATGTGTTGCAACACCATTCAACTTGGAGTAACCAATGATCCCATGGGTTTTCTTTGTTAGATGAAAAACACCGCAAACATGCTTCCAAACGCTTGTTGACAACTTGATTTTGGCCATCAATCTGGGGATGATATGTGGTGTTGAGATGCAATTAAGTGCCCTAGATCCTAAACAATTCTTGCGAAAAATTGTTGGTGAAAGTTGGATCTTGGTCGGAGACAATAGAATGAGGCATGCCATGAAGTTTGAAGATATTATCCGTGAAAATTTGAGCCACTGTGGATGCGTTGAATGGGTGTTGAAGAGAAAAAAAATGGTCATATTTGGAAAGAATATAAACTACCACCATGATGACTGAATTATTTCCCAATTTTGGTACGCCAACAATGAAATTCATAGAAATATCCCTCCAAATAGTAGGGGGAACCGAAAGCTCTTGGAGTGTTCCTAGATATTTGATTGTTTCTCCCTTGTTGTGTTGACAAACATCACATTCAGCCATAAAGGTGCTAATGTTCTATTTCATACTATCCCAAAAAAAAAAACGTTTGACCCATTCATAGGTTTTGGTAAACCCTGAATTCCCAGGTGTGGGTGGAGCATGAAGATTAAAAAGAATTGTGGATTTTAGTTGTGACTATTTGCTTACATACATACAACCTTTGTAGAAAATCTGTTCATTATGCCAAGAGTACCCTAGAGAAGCTAGAGAATGGTATTGCAATTGTTGGATTAGGTGAGAAAGTTTGGGTTCTTGTAGATATTCTCGGTGAACATCTTGGAGCCAACCTAGTACAATGAAGGAGATGGAAAAGAATGAACCTTATTCTTTATACTTCCTGGAAAGAGCGTTAGTCACCACATTTTCTTTTCCCTTCTTGTAAATGATCTCATCATCATATCCAAATAGCTTGGTCACCAAATGTTTTTTGCTTCAGGGATGAAATTTGTTGTTCCAGAAAATACTTGAGGCTTTGATGATCAATTTTAATTTGGAAGCATTTCCCCAATAGATAAGGATTCCAGAGATCCATGACATGAAAAATAGTCAACATTTCCTTTTCATAGATTGATTGGCCCAAATGCCTCACCGAACTAAGACTCTGGAAAGTGGAGGGAGCATTGCACAAGACAAATGGAATTACCAAGAACTAATAGTGACCCTCATGAGTTATAAATTCAGTATTGATAAAGTCTTCCTTTTCATATAGATCTGGTGGTAGCTAGAATGGGGATCAACTTTGGTGAAGTATTGAGCACCACTCAATTCATCTAAGAGGTCATTGATGATAGGAATGCGAAATTTGTCTTTGATGGTGAGTTTGTTGAGGGCACAGAAATTAGGACATGCATGCCAAGTTCCTTCTTTCTTGAGTACCATGACCAGAGGAGAAGAATAGGGGTTGGTACTAGGATGGATAACACCTGCTTCAATCAATTCTTGAACAATTTTCTCAATTTCATTCTTCTAGGAAAATGGATGATGATAAGGGAGAATATTGGGAGGAAGGTTGTGAGGTATGAGAGGAATGGAATGATCATGGATGCCACAAGAAGGGGAAAGTTCCTGGGGAGTGGTGAAAATAGCTTGGTGTTGGGAGATTATAGATTGGAAGGAAAAATGCATAGAGGGTGTCTCAATGGCATGAATGGAGTGGAGTTGGGAAATAATGCTAGAATGACCCTTTTTGAGGATATTTTACATTTGATGGGAACTAATTATATTAGGGGAACCTATTGTGATTCCTTGGAACTTGTATTGTTTTCCCTCTTGTTGGAATTGCTTGGTTAATTCCTTAAAATCCATGAGAATGGGGTCGAGAGTCCGTAACCAATATGCACCAAGAACAATGTCACAATTGCCCATGTCAATAGAAAACATATGATATTTCAGGTGATACTCACCAATTTGGAGCTGCACATTTTCACAACGTACCCCACATTTCATGGAACCACCATTGGAAATCATGATTTGAAAATTATTGACTACACAAATATATGAATTGATTTCTTGGGCAATGCGATGATGAATAAAATTATGGGTGTTTCCACTGTTAACCAAGATAACGACTGTATTATTATTAAAGTAATCAATTAACTTAAGGGTTTGGGGAGAAGAGAATCTAGTGAGGGCATTCAGTGAAATCATTGGTTCAACTTCTAGTGGATTAGAGGGTGGATTTAGATTAGTTGGTGGTGGTAGCTCGGCCATGGGGGAAATGTAATAATCCTCAATTTCATCATAATTTTTTTTATTTTTATTTTTAAGGGAGAATTATGCTCTAAGTCTGTATAATAGATTTATAAAAAGGGGATTAATCGTTAATATTCAAAATCGCAATACCCTGTGTGTTTAATTTCTTTTCCTAACATTAAAGATTCAAAACTAGTGGTTACCATAGTCATTTAAGTTATACTCGTCTTCGTAAGTGGTCGAATATTAAAAATTTGTAGTAAAGCGAAAAGTGGGCATAGGCCTAGTGTTAGGTTTCCAGCCTCTTATTAAACGTCCACCCTCATACATGAGTACAAGCCTAAACTTCAAGGCCCGAGAAATTTAGAGACACAAGGAAAGGGGTCAAAATATTTTATTTAACGTTAGAGTTATTGGTTCTGCTTTGGATAAACGTGACCACGGACTTCGAGGAATTCCTTGGAATTATCCTATTGACTGAATTCGTAACCCAATGATCTATTTGGTTGGAAGCGAGCCCCCAAGGTGGAAGATGATTCATCCTTCCCGGGCTTAACTAACTCCAACCACCGACGCTAACTGAATTAGTGATAAAAGGGTTCTGAGGAGATCCTTACTTGTCCTCTTAACTTATTAACTGTGACTAGATGTATTGACAGTCGAATTTAATTTTCTGTCCAGCCATTAATGGAGATGGGAAAACGAGAGTCACCCTGTACCCTCCTCCAACCCAAACGCTCCACTTCACTGCTGTCACATGGTGCATTTCCTCGTTATACCCACCACATTCACTATGCGTGGGCTCATGTTTTAGGGTAGCGACCATGATTCATTTTCATCCTTGTGCCAATCTACTCTGAGTTGAATCCTGCGTTTTTTCCTCTGTTCTTGACTCTACAGTGTATGGGCATGGTGGCTTGGAGCATTCCCCATATTTCTCCTGTTTCGGTATGTATCCATAATAAAAAAAAATTACCATAGGTTTTAGTCATTTCGTCTTACTGTTTTGGTATTATCTTGTTTATTTCTCGTAGGCCCTTCTTTCCCTCCTCCTGGACTCGCCATTCTTTTATTACTATTCTCGGTTAAGCTTCGTCGAAAAGAAAATCGTATGTTTAAATGGGTTAGGGTCTTTTATATGCCTCTATGTGAGCCTATTTATTTTGATACTGGAACCTCTCTGGCAAGTTGTTTTCTATCTGGGTTTTGGAAAAACAGGGGTCCATACAAAATACTCTTCGATAAAACATAAGACTGTGATTTTTTCCTTATTTGAGAGTCTCCCAGAAAGAATAGTAGATGGCCAAACCCTTAAGCAGGGATTATACTCTAACTGAAGTTAAAGATGTTCAGTTGTGTTCTGCGTGCCCCCTTGCTCTTTCTGAGTGTCTTACCAGGCATGCGCGTTTGGGTTTTTGGGCACCGTGTCGACCCCCTACATTTCCTTAAAACTTAATTGTAGAGTGTTAGATAGTTCTATTGTTTCTTTATCTATTTTGTAAGATGGTTCTTGAGTTTATGCTTTTATGCAGAATGGTCATGTTCCAACATTCGTGTATTGGTTCTTGGATTCTGTTCTTGTTTTGGTTATTCATTGATTCTTAACACTAATGATGGGCCCCTTTGGTTTTGTGAGGGTACCCATCAAGGAGTCTAGGACTCCTCTTCCCCTCCTAGGTCTGGAGAAATACGTGGATCCTGGCGATGGTGAAGGATAATCATATCCCTCTACTTAAGTTAAGAATTACTTTGGTGAACTCTCTTTCCTAATATTGCTCGATTCCTTTTTTATTTTATTTACATTTCTATTGAACAAAATTTAAGGTATTTTCTCTCAAATCTGTGCAGGGGTTTCGACCATGTGAGGACACACGCTCGAAGATTTCACCCCCCTTAATAGGTACTCGGGTTCCATTTTTCCCTTGCCAAAAAGGCCTAGACAATTAATGGTAGAAGCATTCAATTAAGGAGCCATATCTGTAATTGGTTCGCTTTGTGTTAGCTTCGTTTCTCCTTCTCATTGTCGAGTTCTGAGAGTCGAATTTAAATTTGTATAATTACCCAGGGATTAAACCGGTTTCTTACTGTGACTTGTATTAAGTATTATTCGAAGGTAAATTATGACTAAAATCTTTCCTATTCTAGAACTGTTTTCTCAACATTTCTGAAATGAAAAGGATTGTGGATGGTGTTTTATAGCCTTACTTCAATTCGTTTTTGGCATCGTAGATCCTCGGCATACCTATAAGCGTGTTGGTGAATAAATCACCTGTGTTTTCTCTTGTAATGTTTAACCTGGATCTGTAATAGTTTAGTCCTATCTTTCTATTGTGTTCAATCCGAGTGTACTCCAAATTCTGGAACTAATTCTATTCCATCTATTATAATGATTTCTGAGTGAACATTTACACATATAAATTCATAGCTGCAGTCATAAGTTTTTGTTTGATACTTCGTAAACCCCTTATTGTTAAATTAATAAGGCCTTTAAATCTATACAGTTAAAATGGATATAAAACTTCTGAAATTCTTCCAGTTTCCTACAAATGTTTACACAGGTTTGAAAATCCACTACAGAAATGAACCCCTTAGAATCGTATGGCTCATGATGATCTTATGACAGGTAGAAGTTTTTCCAGGACTTGAAGTTTCAAAAAATTGAATGATGAATTTAATGCTTCGGGCATAATAGCTCTATCCTGGGCCTCACTAAAACACATTAGTTTTTTTTGTAATATAGCTCACTGTCTAGATTCAATTCTATTACCGCTACAGATGATATGTGTTGTTTCTAGCCTACACACTTGTATGTGGAACTTGTTATGACAATGGGTCACAAATATAGTAGTAATATAAGTCTATTCCTTTAATAGAATAGTTGATTGTCCAACATATGACCTGTGGGACCATATAGATACAATCGTTCCTACAGTAGATACTAAATGGTAATCATATATATAAGTTGATATGTAACTTATATACACACTTACTCAACTTCAAATATTTATGGATAAATCTTCCTAACATTTCAGTTACAAAAATGAACATACTCCTGTAGATAGATTTGATCTTTCTAGTTCATGTTTTACATAGGTAATTATGCCCTAGAATTTTAACTTTTGACTGTAACCTCATTCAAAGGAACATATATCATCCATGAAAATTATTTCAGCTTAATACCAACAGATGCATAATAACAGATACCCAAAATCATTCAAGCAAATAAGGAGGAATTTAACATATCTGAACCAATTCGGGGAACGATAAAGGGAACAACCATGTTCCTCCCAACCGTAGAACAGGGCAGCCAAACTCACTTGCCCAATTCACCCCCTATCCTTACCATGAATCCATGAGAGTGAACTTGGAAACTCCTCCTCAGCAATGTCCTTCAATTCTAGTAGATTCTTCTTGCCTCACACTCACTCAGTAGTGTTCATAACAGCACGTAAAAATCAATAGTCTCTTTCCTAGCATACTTGGCAGCATCCTGCCTCCTCACATATGCTATTTATCAATTTGCCTAGGTCCTTTTTCCCTCCCTTGGGAATTTTCACATCTTTCTAAATCCCTGATTTTCAAGGGCTGCCAATGGGCAAATCATTGATTTTCCACTTGTAAAAATCAACCTAGAGGTAGTTCTGACATGTTCCCCACTCATGGAGTCATGGTCAGTTAGATTTAACATGGTTGTTCCATTTGTCCTCCTGAAATCAATATAAAATATTTTGTTTTCATACAAGTGTCATAGTCAATTTGTTAGTTGGGTCAAATCAGGTCTCTTCCCAACAGTCATAATAATTAATTACAATTGTCAAATTCGAAATTCAGAATTGCACTAAATGGAAAAAAATTTCCAAATTCGAATTTATTAAAAATGGAATAAATTTCTAACAAATATAAATTTCAAAAATACTTTATTTTTGGGGATGTCATAGGAAACATCTGCCTCCTCTTTAGAAACATCCTCAAACATGGACATAAAAAATATTATGTTCCTTACACTTGTTCCCTGGAAAATATTTATCATCACAAAGATAGCAAAAGGCCCTTGAGTTGGGGTTCATCCATTTCGATCGAAGGTTAATTTTTGTATCTTGAGGGGAGTTGTAGGAGGAGGGAGATTGGTGGGTTTAGGGAAATGAAGAAAGGAGGGTTTTATGGCCTAGGAGGAGACAATTTGTTGTGCTTCCTTGGCTCGGTTAGTATCTTCCAACCAAGTATGGGGGTGTGCCATTAGGATGTGAGAACAAATTTCATCTATTAGGACATTGATAAAGAATTCCCAGAAGAAGGCATATAACATGTCATATTTTTTGAAATACAAGTGCTCAAAGGTGACAATAAAGTCTTCCACTATCCAGACTATTTCAATTTGGTCAAACAACCTAAATAGTGGGTGTCAAAGTCAAAGCATTCATAAATATCTACAACAAATTGTGTCCAAGAAACATACCCTTGGTGTTCCTTTCTATGCCATTTCCACCATTTCGAGCATTCCATATCCATATGGAGGATACTATAACTACGTTTGGACAACTCATCAGTAATTCCATGCAAAGAGAAATAATGTTCCATTTCAGTGACCCAGCCTGTGGGATTCAAGCCATCAAATTTGTTCACCTCAATTATGGGAAGGCCTAGGTCTAGAGGAATGTGATTGGAATGAGGACCTTGGAAATGGTAAGAGTTAGTGTCTTCATGATAGGAGGGTTATTAGGAAGAGGTAGGGTTCAGGAAGAAACTCATCAATTTGTCGAGTGTGTATTCGATGTCTTTGATGGTGGAACAATGGTCTTGGAGGATTTGAACGGAGGAACTGAGATTACTAATGTTGGAATTGATAGCCTTGATATCCTCCTTGTTATGGATGTTGTCATAAATCAAGGTATTGAGTTCTTGATCACAGGTGTTGGTCATTTTGGCAGAGGAAAAAAAGGGAGGCTAGTCCATACTGAAAAATAAATTATAGTTGAGGGGTATCACGATAGAGAAGAAAAAGAGAGGAATCAAATGAGATAGGTGGCGAATAAGGGTGTCGAGAAGGGTGGGTGGGACCATAAATAAAAATGATGATAAGTGATAGGTACCATGACGATTAGGATGAAGAAGGGAATCCAATGGGATAGATCCCAAATAAGGGTGTTGGGAAGGGAGTCAGGTCCACAGGAAAAAAAATATTTCTTAAAAATGATAGGTACTATGACAATGAAAGCGAAGAGAGGAATCCAACGGGATAGGTCCCGAATAAGGGTGTCGGTGGGAAAAATATAGTTTTTTTCTAACTTTTACAGAGTTATACTGTGGACTGAAGAATACTATAGTGACAACTTACCCAAATTGTTAACAGGAAAATTGTGTAGGAATGCATAATGCAGGAGGTAGGGTTATGTGACAATAGATCTATGCTTTTATTTTACTATTTTGTTCATTTCCCAAAGGTTAGGGTTTTTAGGGTTCCTACAGACAAGGGTTTTCCATGTGGTATAGCTCTCTGATATATGTGCAAGGTTGAATAGTAGTACCTGGCCCAATATCATGGGGAACCAACTAAGGAGGCTCAATTGTACCCTTATTTGTACTACCTAATTACCTAGGTACTAGAGAGCATCTTTCTGAGTGATGTTCTCGGTGTCACTATATAAGTCAGAAGACCGATCAGCTGATCTAGAGATGGTTTCAGGAGACCTGGGGGACTCCTGATATACCTATTGGTACCTGGAAGTGATGGCCATGTACAGATTTTGTCTGATGTGGTACTACTCGAGGGTTACCAAAAGGGGTTGCAGAGGTTTATAATAAGATGAAATGGTTGATTCTAGACAACCCCATGTAACTGTCTATATTTTCTATATATAGTCTTCCCCACCGCAGTTTTACCAACTAAGTGATAGATATATGTTCTTTAAAGACACCGACAATACACGTCTCTACCATGGAAAAAAAATCCAACATTTTTCATAGAGAAAAGTGCTTTGATACCACTTGTTAGGTACCTAATCTATTATATTAAGCAGAAAATAAACGTTGTAGAAAAAATCAGCGGAACAACAAAATTGTAGAGAACCACAACAAAAAATGATACCTTTATTGATAGAAAACAATTTTCACTTTCCTCTTCCAGGGGGAAACCTCCAACATATCAACATTGTATTACAATACTTTTCAAGAGAAAATTTTCTCATGCCTCCTACACTTATTTATACTAATTCTATCTTGTAAAGAACATTCTAAAGGAATATCTTTCTACAAGCAAAAGCTTCTATTAGGTTTTCTTATATTGACTTGTTCCCATTTATTAAATAGACCTTATTAAGTAATTTTGGCCTTTATTACATGGATAATATATTATTCTACCTACCTGAGGGGTTAGGACTAGTAAGAAACCCTCTCTTAAACATCTCAAATTTTTTGATTGCGATACATATTCCAAAAAAAAATAAGAATAAGTTGGATAATAAAATTGAAAAATGTATCTTTAATATTTATAAAGATGGTATAAAAAGTTATAAACTTTGAAACCGAATAACTAAAAAGATATCGAGAGAAGAGACAATTGTTGATTTCTAACACAATTATTATATATCAAGAAAAGACACGGAAGTTTGAGTGGGAATTTTCGCTACAAACACATTGATGTATATTAATATATGTTTTCTATATGAATTGATATACTTACTACATTTACATTTACTAGCTAATACAAGTTGATTTCTACTGCATCAGTAAAAGACAAAAGAGGTGGTTGGCAAAGACTGCAAATAGATTGAGGTAGGTTCGTATGTATTTTCTTTGAAATTGATGTGCGATGTGTTTTTAATTTTAATGCGTATTTAATAATAGATCCTGCCCCTTTTTAAATGTGTTTGGCCCTTTAATATAAACAAAACAATACAATAACAAAATTAGGGTAATGGAAAGACATAAACGCTCTTTGCCTGCCAGAGTTGAATATGAAACTGTTAATTGAAATGGCTACGCGGATAGTGGAACACTGGATACTTTGGCTGGAGCGGCATTATATATAATTTAATTCGAACAAGTCTGATTACACATAGAACATGTGATAACATTATAAGAAGACTGTCAACTGGCTTCCTTTTTTTTCACACAGCAAATTGTGATAGCCAGGGACATCAGATTTCGCCCACAATAAACTGCTAAGGGTCACATCCCGCACGTTCTCAACTTGTAGCCTCAACAGATTCAGATTCTGTTCTGGGAGATCGATAGGAAATCGATTAGTTGTTGTTGGACGAGAATGATAGAAGGAACCGACCATCACTTCATCCATGCTGGTAGTAAGCACGTAAAGGAATGATCCCGGTGGGCCTAGCTGACTAATCGAACTCGCTCCACCACTTTCCTTAAAAAGAAAATGAACGGATTTCTTTTACTCAACAAGCATAAGTTACAAAGCGCAAGAGTGATTGAAGGAGGTCGGGCGCTACTTTTTAATGGCTCCTTACCCATCCTTCAGTTCTTAATTCAGCCCAGCACATTCATCTCCTTCTCAATAAAAAAATCAGGAGAATTCACTCCTGATTGCCTCAGGAAAAAATAAGGAGAATTCACTCAGAAGCACACTACGCGGATAGTGGGACGCTTCACATCGTGGACACACCACCCACCGACTAACAACAAAAACAAATATATTTAAATAATTGAAATGTTGACACTACACTTGGTCATCTGAAACCTTCGTATTTTTACCTATTCAAAATTCGGGCAATCACTAAACATGTTTTTTACAATTTAATCATGTATCAATTTAAATTCTTATACTCAAATCAACGAATATATGTCAATTTAAATATTTTAATGATTTGAGTATCAGTCAATTTAATGCTTAGTGATTGCCCAAATTTAAATTGTAAATTTAAATTATCAATTACAACTCAGACTAATATTCACTATATATCCGTTCCAGCTATATTTGATCCATTCATTCCATGAGCATGTTCAAAATTGAAACTCTAAGTACCTTGAGTCCATGAAAAATCACTGTATGCCTTTGACGTTATTATCAGCAGAGCCACATAATTGTGGTTGATGAATGCCTACAGTCAATTTAGACAATTTATATCTGCTGTACATTTTGCATGAGAAAGTCAATTTAGACAATTTATATCTGCTGTACATTTTGCATGAGAAAGGGCGAAGATAATTGGGCCATTTAATTTAGCATTATAAAATTTGTTCATTAAATTGATACAAATTTTAAATTTAATATAATCTTAATTGTTTTAATTATATATTAATTATTTTCAAATCTTAATTTTATTATAATCATTTTAATTATGTATTAATTTATATTCTTTTCATCCTATTTTTATTATTAATTAGCACACTATAAATTTATTTATAAAATTTAAATGATATGTAATTTATGTGTGCATTGTATTCCTTTGTACATGTACATTATGTTGGATTACTGAGAAGGGGGGTGAATCAGTAATAGAGCAATTTAATCCCTTTTAACCATATAATCCAAAAGCTATATCAATGAAGCATTATTATCCAATAACTACAGAGTAAATAAGCAATGAACAAATGAACAATCATACACATACACAGTACACCAGTGTTTTATGTGGAAACCCAAATCGGGAAAAAACCACGGAATGATTTTTCTTATA
>ML786114.1:397365-433135 GCA_009831015.1 Picea engelmannii
TGGTACGATCATCTCAATTCCTTTCATTTCCCCTAGCCTCCATAATGATCCGATGATGGTCGATGCACTTCCTGATGCGACTCCCATGAGAGAAATCTTCCTTGATCGAAAGCATTTAACGACTTCACTTATAACAATATCCGATCTTCTAGGAACTTACTTGTACTTTTGTCACATGTTTAGCTCTGACATCCTTTCGCTACCCCAAGGGACAACCGGCCACTGGCATGACTTTGACTCTCATGTTTTTTGTACTTGATCTACCATGCTATGGTGCGCAGATGTAACCCACACCAACTAAAGAAAATGGTGGTGCCAACAAAGATGGTACAGGTAATCCAAAAGGTTGCAGAGATCATGTAAGTATCAAACAACCATGCTTAGCGAGATTTACATGTATGCATCAGTTTGTTTTCTTCCCGCTTACGTTTTTTATACATTTTGTTGAGGATTGTTCTGTAAGCAATTTCTAAAAAACGATTTTAATCATGAGTGTAGGAAAGATATCTCTGACTACTGAGAAACAGTGGCTCCATGACTTCACCAAGGAATCCAGGAGAAACCAAGTCCGTAAAATCAACAAAGCGATGAAGGATATCAGACTCCCCGAGTTCGGCACCCCCAACAGCTTCATCGACTTGTGTGACATAGTCGAATTGCATACCAAGCAAGATTTATTGTGGGATGAAGAGCTAGTGAAGGTGGCTGACACAATGCCAAGACAAGTGCAAAGATTTATGGAACATCTGATTAGAGCTCGGGTTGTGCTACAACAGTTAAACACCAGTCTAGTGAAGTATTGAGCGCATGCAGTGGAGATAAGAGGAATTCACGTGGCTCCGATGGAGCAACACATATTTCCATGGGCCCAAAGTTGTGAGGATTTGTTTATTAGTTGGTTGGAGTATGAGGAAATTCACCCTTTCAAGTAATATCTCAAGTTGACTGTTAAAGAAACTGTTAGAAGAGGACACCACATGGAGAATTTTTTTTTGTTAAACTACACTTAGCCGTTATTTTCAGTTGAATTTTATGTTATAAATAAGAATGTTGAAGGACTAGTTAGAGGTCGATGGTTGTTGCAAGAATGATTATGTTTTGGTTTTGTTAAGAATTATTTCCAAGCTACCATTAATAGAGAAGTCCTTCTGGACTAGAGACAATTTATTTTCATCAACTGCATGTGTGATTGGATGTGGAGAAGAACTATTTCCTATCATGTTTCATGAAGGATGTTGTAATGAGTAAGAGCAATCAATTCTATTGTCAAGTTATCTGGTGCAATCTTTTGTTGTTCTTTGCTTTAGTGATGAAGGTGAATCGTTGTGTTATTATGTGATGAATGATTATGGTAGATGAATTATTTTTCTTTCCATTATCTTATTGCATATGTGTTTTCTTTCTGGTAATTAGTATCTCAGACAGTAATTGGATGCTCACATGGTTAATGTATTAGTACTAGCCCTGTGGTATAAAATTGTTGTCTCCATGCTTGAGTAATGGGTTATCCCAAGCTTAGCCTCTTCCCCAGTAGCTTAAAACTTAATCATGTTTGTTACTAAGTTTGTTTATACCGGCTTACATCTCATATCAGTCCCACCCAAGAGAAAATACAAAAGAGAATAGTCCAAACTAAAGGAAGATCCTTCATAAAAAAACATAAAGCCCATCGATAATTTGGACAGATCGCAAGATATGGAGAACCATTCCAATATTAAATGTTGCAAAGTCTAATTGGGCCTCGGTGGTGGGTTTGGTTCCTAATGTTGAATCAAGGGATTTAAGACCCATCAACAAAATTTTCTCTAGAAGAAGGGCTAAGAATGAATGGTTGAATATATATTTTATATAGTATTTCAAACAGCCTATAGATTCAAAACACCCCACATGCATGGCTAGTCATTCCCAAGACAACTCACACATGTTGAGTACTCCTGAAACGAGTAACTCACCCCAGCCCGAGGAAGCACCTTTTCACCCTAAAATACCTTACGCTCTTCCTCACGAGGAGGCAAATCAATTCAGAAGAATCAAAAGATCCTATGCCTGACAGATTGATGTGTTGTCCTTAACTCCCATACTCCCTTGAAGAAAAAAACAAAGCAAACTAGTGTTTAGTACTCCAGACAAGGTTTTTGTGCACTCGGTAGAAGACTTAATATATTTCACAATCACCAAAATCCAAGATCCTCTTGATTCGATACCTGAAATGCCAGTCGGTGACATCTCTAAACCAGACGATTTTTCGGAAGAGGAGGAGTTTAACTCAGAGTCTGGAGATATGGAAGGAAGCAACGACCATAATTATGAAAGGGGGAACCCACCTCTGGAAAATCAACCCTAGTTGGCCAGAGATGCGTTGGCCCTCCCAAGACCAGTTCATCACCTGCCCCGACATCTAGATAAGTTTCTTCCTAAGTTCGATCCCAAAACCTATGGATTGCCTGAAGATCATATCAAGAAATTTATACTAGCGATCAAGCTTATGAATGTCCAACATGAAGACATAGTTTGCAAGTTGTTCCCCTACACTTTTGAGAATTCATCCTCCACATGGTATTTTAAATTACATGTAGGATCCATAACTAGCTAGACGAAGTTTCAAAACAATTTCCTAGACAAATTTGCAGAGGAGGCCACTATAGGAGCTCTGATGGTTGAGTTGTTTGCTACCACCATGAGTTCGAAGGAAAGGGTTAAAGATTTTAATCAAATATTCAAGACCATATTAAAAAAAACCATCCTGAAGCCAAACCAACTCAGGAGTTCCAAATCGAAGTATACACTAATGCGCTCCCAGCTTCTATCTCCATGTTTGTGAAGAGGGATGCCAAACGAACCTTAGCTGAGAATTTTGAAAAAGAAAAAACGATAGAATTACAGATGAAAGGGTGTAAAGAAGGCAAAGTCTCTTTAGTTAAGAAAGAATCTCAACCTCCTCCCAGGAGAGGACTCCTTTTGACTATACCATCAGGGAAACAAACTGAACAGACTCCCGATAAGGGTAATGGAGACATAGAAGATATACAACGCATGGTTAAGAAATTATCAAACAAGATAATAGACATGAAGAAAAATGTAGGGGAAGGAAACCAATACCAAAGGCCCTATAAGCCTTTCTTTAAAAGGAACCCACCATTCAAGGCAATTGAACCTCCTCGAGATAAATTAAATATCGATGTAGGGAATGTAGAATCTGATTCTTTCTGTATGTATCACCAGGAAAACCACTCTGAAAGATATTTCCCTCAATGGGTGCATTCCATGAATTCGATGTCCAATTGGTTTCTCTACGAAGTCTCCCTGACCGAACAATCAAGCAGTTCAGTTATGAATATTGTTGACTAAGAAGAGATTGATCTTCCACAAGATACAACCATGCTGATATGGGATCCCAACCTGATCATGCATTTTGACGACCTGTTTGAGTCTCAAGAACCACTCGTCGAGGTCTCAGTGGTGAAAATGCATAGTAAAGGTCCACCTGTCTCAAAAGATATCGTTGCTACCCTAACTTTGAGAAATAAGACAACTATCGATCGCCCGAAAGAACCTTTTGATCCCAATAAAAAACCTATAAGCATCCATACCCGAGAATCGCCCAAACTGGATTACAACGTAGTTGAATATTTAAAGAATTTAAGGGATAATATATCAGGCATGGACATATGCAGGATCCCTCAGCAGAAGGACTCCCTGCTACAAGATTTGAACTCAGTAGAAAACACTACGAATAATAATGGTCAGGAAAGAAATCTAGCTTCCACAAACCCAGTAAATAAACCAATCGTGAATACCTATTTGGAATATAAGAAGGGGAAACCTCGTGTCCCACATTTCCTCTTAACGTCAAAGTTTTCAACAGGAACCTCCACAATTGTTTGGTAGATTCGGGAGCATATTCCAATGTTATTCCCTTGTCTATTTGCAAAAAATTAAATATCATTCCTATACAGAGCGATAAACATGTGATACAACTAGCCAAGGCCCAAGTCAAAGTCACGAAGGAACTCAAAGATGTAATGATCAGAATAGTGACACATCTCGAGTTTGTGCAAGTGATTGGAATCATTGTAGTAGACATCCCAGAGGCCTATGGGTTATTACTAAGTCGAGATCGGTCTGAGAAATTAAATGAGTACTTTAGCACAGACTGGGCAAACCTTTGGCTACCACTGAATGGATACAAGAATATGATCAGAATCGATAGGGAGAGATATATGAAACATATGGTCACTTATCTAGAAACCTTGAATGAACCCTCATCCACAGATTTCCCCATGCTGGGAAATTATTCCTGCGATTCCCACTTCAGAAAATTTTCTCCTCTCTTATCCGATGTCACTCTCACTCAAAAATATGAAAAACCAAAGTCGTCAATACCGATAGAAGACACCCTCTTCTACCAAGACCCTGCCCTAGAGATTACAGAACAAAAGATAGGAGAGCAAGGAAGTAATAAGGAAGAGGAAAAGGGCGATTGTCCTTCACAAATTTGGACCATATACTTTGATGGATCTAAATCATAGGAGGGATCAGGGGTAGGGTGCATCCTCTTTGATCCAAAAGGTAAACGTCATTTCCTATCTTGTAGACTAGAATTCGAATGCACCAGTAACACCACCAAGTATGAAGCTCTAGTACAAGGGTTAAAGAAAGCCATAGACTTGAACGTCAAATAAAGAATACTATACATTGCAATTCCCCGCACCTGAAAAGTTATCAGCACAAAGTGCAAAGGTTAATGGAGCATTTTGAAGCTTTCAATATCCCCGCGATACCCAGAGAAAATAATATCCTTGTTGATTCCTTGGCTACAAATGCTTCAAGGTTGTCACCTTTAGAAGATTATGAAGCCTCCTCATTCACTATGGAACTACTCTACAAACCATCGGTGCCCAACAATATCTCTAATTGGAAAGTCTTTGAAGGAGATGAACAAATCATAAACTTCCCGACTAACCAAGACAATTTCGAGGATTTATCCATTGACGATGAGGTATTCCAGGAGCAATCGACGGAAATTGATCCTCGAACAGGCCATCCTATTGACAGATCAAAATCTCACACCATCCCGAAGGGGATAACTAATCTATAAAATCTGTTTGATCTTAAAGAATGTTTTAGGGGGGCTAAGAATGCAAAGACATGTAGCTCCTGTCCCCTGCATGAAATTATAAATGTCGGAACCCCGAAAAATCCAAAGAATGTGAATCTCGACAAGAATATATAAAGAGGAAATGAAGGCTTATCTCAAACTGTTCATACAATATCAAGATGTCTTCGCATGGTCCCACCGAGACCTGAAAACCTACGACACATGTATCATTCAACACACTATACCATTAAAACTTGAGGTGAAACCTTTCCAACAGAAGCTCTGAAAGTATCACCCATCCCTAGAACCTCTCATGTATCAGGAATTAAAGAAACTTTTAGATGCCAAGATCATTTTCTAGGTTAGGCATTCCACATGGGTAGCAAATATGGTTCCTATGAGGAAAACGTCTGGAGAAATTCACTTATGCATATATTTTAGAAACCTCAATAGAGCTTCAGAAAAGGACAATTACCCAATCCCTCCAATGGAGAAACTCCTGTAGACCATGTCTGGCTCAGATATTTTCTCTCTACTAGACGATAAATCAGGTTACAACCAAGTCCTGGTTTCGGACGAGGATCATTTAAAAACTACCTTCCGAACCAAGTGGGGAACCTTCGCTTATAAATGCATGCCTTTTGGGTTAATCAACGCAGGAGAGACCTTCCAAAGGGCCGTGTACATAGCATTTCAGGGTCTAATCAACATTTTTGTGGTAGTGTATCTAGACGACGTAACTATGTATTCAAAGAATAGAGAAGAGCATCCAATGCATAACTCAAATTTTCGAAAGGCGTAGGAGATACGGTATATCCTTAAATCCTAAGAAAACTATTTTTGGCATCGAGGAAGGTAATTAGCTAGGCCAAATTATATCTCAAGCAGGCATTGGCATAGACCCAAAAAGGATTAAGGCCATAACTCAACTCTCGTTGCCTCACAAAAAGAACGATATGCAGTCTTTTTTCGGGCAAATCAATTTCATGAGGAAATTCCCTCTCAATTTCGCGGAAACTATCAAACCCTTACAAAATATGATTCGCAAAGATGTCGAATTTAAGTGGGATGATGAACAAAAGGATGTTTTCAGCAACATTAAAACTATTATATCCCAGGCCCCTATGTTACGAAGTCCCAATTTCAATACGGATTTCTTACTCTATACTTTCTCCTCTGACCAGTCGTTAGCTGGATTATTGACTTAGAAGGATGATGAAAACAATGAGTCTCTGGTGTCGTTCATGAGCACTAATCTCCAGGGAGCTGAACTTAACTATCCTGATGTTGATAAACAAGCCTATGTGGTATAGAAGGAAGTAAAACACTTCAGGTCTTACATCCTCAAGAACCACACCAAAGTGATTGTGCCTCACCCTACGGTCCAATCCTTGTTTACTCAGCAAGATATGGGGGAAAGAAGAGGGAAGTGGATGGCAGTGTTCCAAGAATTTGATCTAGATATAAAACATGCCAAACTAGTTAAAGGGAAAGGGTTGTGCAAACTTGCAGCTGAAGCCCAGGACCAAGTAAATGAATATTTTGGATGGGAGAATGAAATGGTATTATGGTGTGGTGAAGCTTCATACATTTCCCCAGGGCCAGAGTCTTGGTATGAGAATTTAACTTATCTCCTACACCATGGAACGTGTCCAGAAAATCTCAACCTGAGAGAAAGGAGAGCTCTCAGGTTAAAATCTACACAATATCACCTCATAAATTTGGTACTCTTTCAGATTAACTATGATGGGGTATTCTTAATATGTATCAAACGTGAAGACGCGGACAAAGTTATGAAGGAGCTCCATGATGGCCCTGTTGGTGGACATTTCGCAGGAAACACCACCACTCATAAGATACTAAGAGCCGACTATTATTGGCCCACCTTATTCAAAGACGCTCACACCTATGCTAGGAACTGTAAAAATTGTCAGATAAACATTGGGAGAGAGAAGAGAGCAACAATCCCACTACAACTAGTGTCTGTCGCTAGGCCTTTTGAGCAATGGGGGTTGGATATCATAGGAGAAATTACACCCAGTTCCTCGAAACAACACAAGTATATACTTACTGCCACCAATCATTCCACAAAGTGGGTAGAGGTCGTCCCTCTGACTCACGTAAATGAGAAGGTGGTGATCCAATTCGTAGAACAACAGTTGATCACAAGGTTTGGTGTCCCTTTTGTTCTAGTTTTCGATAATGCAGCTTATTTTTCTTCCACTCTATTGATAGAGTTTTCTCTAGACAAATGAATCATAATTAGGTACTCTGCAAATTATTATCCACATGGAAACGGAGTGGAAGAATCAACCAATAAGAACCTAGTGAGAATATTAAAAAAGACGGTTGCAAATAACCAAAGGAATTGGCATAATCTACTGCATAATGCTCTGTGGGTTGATAAGGTCACACCCAAGGAAGTTATAGGAAATTCTCTGTACTTCCTGGTTTACGGACAAGAAGTCATTCTCCCAAATGGACTTTATCTTCCATCTCTTCAACTAGCCCAAGATTCCAATGGGGAACTCTCATCGATCACACAACAAAGAATTGATACTCTTCTCATGCTAGAAGAAGAGAGAGAAAAGGATAAGTCAAATTTTCTAGCTCACCAATGGATAGTGAAAAGATGGTTTGATAAGCATAAGGCTAAAGATAAATTTTTTGAAGTAGGAGACTTAGTCCTAAAATGGGACAGAGCAAATGAGCCAAAAGGGAAGCATTCTAAGTTTCATAATTTGTGGCTTGGACAATTCTAGGTGGATGAGAAGATTGGGGCGAGAACTTATCGGTTACAAAATCTGAGGGGGGAACCTAACGCCCTCCCAGTAAATGTCCAAGCCCTCAAAAATTATTTACAATCTATATATATATATATATATATATAATAAAAAATATATATATCTCGTTTTAGTGTTTTCATGATTGCGAAATATGTTTTTGTTTTCTTTTTCTTTCTGTATTTATGCGCTTTTGAATGTTGTGTTTAGCAAGACAAGTTTTTACCTTAATTCATGCAACATAGCGAACTCTTTTCCGAACTCATTTCTCACATACAACATAAGAAGCATCGAGGAACTTGCGGTTGCTTTGAGGGGTCCTCTATCTGACCGGTGCAAATGAACAACTTTGGAGAAATATCGTAAGGGTCTGCTTAGTGACCTGGTAAGACCTTAAGGAAAAGAAGGAAAGATGGAAAGGACTACATGAACCCCGAACAGAAAGCTAGTTAAGGATTCACCTTGACTATCTCACTTTGCAAAATAAACATACGACATCCTCTCCCACTCACTCGGGGCATCATGCCAGAGTAAAGTTGATATTATCAAAAGGGTGACCAGTAGGAGAGGGTATCTATATATATCTGTTGGGGATATGGATGCTTTCTGTCAGTTGAGAAAGGTATGTGATGTCAGCGTGACTCTGTCGGGGCTATGGATGCTCGCTGGCAGCGGAGCAAGGTCTATGATGTCGGGGTGACTCTGTCAGGGCTATGGACACTCTATGGTAGCGAAGCAACACCAAATAAAGTGAGTAAAGGTAACTAAGGGCTTCATGCCAGTAACTAATTCACTAGACTTTTGTAAAAGGGGGGCATAAGTTAGGGTTACAGGAAAATAAGGAGGAATAAAGGTTAAAACCCCATGGGCAGACCTGGAAGCATCAACTGAAGAATTTCAAATTGCAAGGGTAAAAGAGGCTCTGATTTAAAACCAGGAAAGGTTCTCCACTAGCTTTCATAGCAGCCAAGCATGAAGGAATAATAGAGATTCTTCTTTCGCCCAGTGAATCGCCATTTGTTGAGCACTCAACACACCCTAAAAAGTCTACATCAAATTTTACCTTTTTGGGTACCACTTGATCTTCTGGCATTGTCTAATATGAAAAATGTGTCATTTGCTTATCATTATTTATTCTCATTAAGTCTTTAAAATCTTTCTTAAACATGCGATAAATCGATAACTTAAGGAACTAAAGAATCAACAGCCAAAACTTTTCCCAACACGTTCGTGGACTCAGCATCAGAAAGAATTACAACAGGAAGAAAATCACTTGGGAACACCGCAGTCGCCGATCCTCATTGGTGTCGGCGAACAATCATTTTATTTCATGAATGAACTTCACCAAGGATATCGTCAATGACCAATTCTATCGACATCGACAAAAGTTTAAAAGATTAAGCGTTGAATGAAAATGAAATAATAATCGTCGATCGCCGACTTCCGAAACGTTTTCGATATTGGGAGATTTGAATGACGATAGCCCACAAAGAAACTGTGCACTAGTTTTATTCTAGAAGGACAATCCCTAATACTCACCCGCCATCAGCAGTCACAATGTTAATATCAGTTTAGTGCATTCGAATTAAACAAAGTCACGTCTGACCATTACCCACGAACTAATTTCCATGTTTTATTTAATGAGTCTCGAGTCAGTGATGCCACGTCAGCATCAATCGATGTTGGGAGTTTTTGTTAGGAAAATATCAACCAAAATACAAAGCAACTCAGAGCTATGCTAATTACAAAATAAAGGCTAATTTAGAATAATTCGAGACAAGAACACAATTTTACGCACAAAGAGGGAAACAATGCATTCAATTTATATGAATTGAATCCTTTCGGAAAATTTTCGAAGTTATATATTAAGATTCTCGTTGGGTTTAGGTTACACACAATAAACACTACCAACACCTTTTGTCCAACTGACCTGGTCACATTGAGGACATGAAAATTTTCACAACAAACAAGGAAATTTATCAAAAACTTATGCGTCACGTCCGAGAAAACAAAACACTGTCTACCATTCATGTCTTTTCTGCATGCGGATTTTCTCCCGAGATGCTCTGCGCTCCTTTGGGTGTTTTCATGTTCTGTTCTTTCAATACCCTTTGAGCTTCGCGTAGCTGCACGATCATATCTTGTTCTTCTCGAAGGTGTTTTCATGTTCTGTTCTTCCAATACCTCAGGGTTCTTTTCCGCCAACTGTCGTTGTAACTCTCCATTCTCCTGGTAAATTTCAGCTATGGAAAGTTGTGTGTGTTCCAGCTGTTGGTTATCATATCGAACATTATATCCACATGTTTCCATCCTTCTTGTTTTTCTCCCACTTCCCTGAATTCCAGTTTTGACCGGTTCGAGCCGAATAACGCGCATTAAGGACTCTTCGATAGCTGATCGTCCACACGATTCGACTGGGTTTTGGTGTTCCCCAGCTTCCTTTTTTTTTTTAGGCCTCCCTCTCCTTCACAGTATCTGCTGTGCAGGGTCCGTGTTCTCAAACCTGTGTCCTTTTGGCGTAGTTTCTTCCACTTCGGTATCTACATGGAGCGACACTATAGCTTCCACGTGAAGGTCAAAATTTTCCTTTGGAACCTCAAGAATACCCGTTGCCAATAAGAACGAGTCCCATGCATGTTGGGGATCATGCTTGGCACTCTGATGTAGTCCCAGGCATTTTAAGGAGATCCCATGGCACGACAACGTATTTTCTTAGACATTTGTGACTGGACAAAAGAACAAAACACAGAGATTGATCAAATTGGGCTCACAAGACGAATCTCCACTAGTGCATAAGCTCAACGAAATGAATAGAACTCTTACAGAACATCTATAATTTATAATGGAGCGGTGAAGGGAGCTAAAACGTGCCAGGGGACACTGAATGCCTTGTGACAGGACATTTCAAAGAATTATTGTGCCACATCTGTGTGACGGGTATGACCCAGGGCATGCGAGATGAAGCCGATAGGAATTATGGAGGATGTGTGGTATGATCATCTTGATTCCTTTCATTTACACCAGCCTCCATAATGAGTCGATGATGGTCGATGCACTTGTTGATGCGACTCCCGTGAGAGAAATCTGCCTCGATCATAAGCATTTAAAGACTTCATTTATAACAGTATCCGATCTTCTGGAAACTTACTCGTACTTTTGGCACATGTTCGGCTCTAACATCCTTTCCCTACCCCAATGGACGACCAACCATTGGCGTGACTTTGACTCTCATGTTTTCCGTACCTGATCTACCATGGTGTGGCGCGCAGATGTAACCCACCCCAACTGAAGAAAATGGCAGTGCCAACAAAGATGGTACATGTAATCCGAAAGGTTGTAGAGATCACATAAGTATCAAACAACCATGTTGAGCAAGATTTACAGGTATGCATCAGTCTTTTTTTCTTCCCTCTTACATTTTTTATACATTTTTCCGAGGATTGTTTTGTAAGCAATTTCTAAAAAATGATTTTAATCCCAAGTGCAGGAAAGATATCTCTGACTACTGAGCAACATTGGCTCTATGACTTCATCGAGGAATCCAGGAGAAACCAAGTCCGAAAAATCAACAAAGTGATGAAGGATATCAAAATCCCCAAGTTCGGCACCCCCGACAGCTTCATCGACTTGTGAGACATAGTCAAATCGCATACCAAGCAAGATTTATTGTTGGCCGAAGAGCTAGCGAAGGTGGCCGACATAATGCCAGGAAAAGTGCAAATATTTATGGAACATCCGATTATAGCTCGGGCTATGCTATAGCAGTTAAACACCAGTATATTGAAGTACTGAGAGAATGCAGTGGAGATCAGAGGAATTCGTGCGACTCCGATGGAGAAGCACAGATTTCCATGGGACCAAACTTGAGAGGATTTGTTTATCAGTTGGTCAGAGTATGAGGAAATTCACCCTTTCAAGTGGTATCTCAAGTTGACTGTTACAAAAACTGTTAAAGAGGACTCCATGTGGCGAATTTTGTTTTGTTAAACTTCACTTAGCCGTTATTTTCAGTTGAATTTTATGTTATAAATAAGAATGTCGACCAACTAGTTAGAGGTCGATGGTTGTTGCAAGAAGCAATTCTTTTTTGGTTTTGTTAATAATTATTTATGAGATACCATTAATAGAGAAGTCCTTCTGGACTAAAGACAAGTTATTTTCATCAATGACATGTGTGATTGGACGTGGAGAAGAACTGCATGTGTGTGTTAGGACCCTTCAAACTTAAACCTGTGATCTGGTAGATCAACTTCAGATCCACAGTAATTATTTTGTGAAGCCATAGATATCCTCCATGATAGCACAACAGAAAGAGTTTAACGCGAGAGTTAACCTCCTGGTGGCGTCCAAAATGCAGAATCTTCATTATGTTTAATATGGTTTACTGTGTCAAGTCCTTGATCCATGGTTGTGGGATGAGGCAAGGTTTCGTTCCGGTTGTCTTCATTAAGTAATGGTGAGGAGATAGCGTGGCATAGTTCCGTCAGTCTCCTAAGTTAAAGTCACTGTGCTTCAACAAAGGGATCTGCCCTAACTGACTCCCTACTATGTGAATTCCTTTTGGAATGCAGTGAACATAGAGTACTCAAAATCATGAGGGCTACTGTCACGGTTAACAGTGCCAACTAGAGGAAAAATATAGTCAGGCACGACTGATGGGATCTACTTCACGTTAGCCATATCACTGCGATGCTTGATTCTTTGTTTAGTTATGGGGTTGATGTGGGCGGAATGACATCCGGTCGAAGGGGAAGCCTGTAGTCCCCTATTCGATGACGCTTGAATATCTTAAGATACAGGTCTGTCAACCATGAGTTTCTTAATAAATTTCTCGACTGACCTTTCAAAGTCGTTGGGTTCGCCTGACATTCTAGATTTTAATAGACAATGGATAGACAAACAAATAGGCGGGGTATACTTTCAGATAACAACATGGAGCATAGTTCAACACTTGGACAATTCTCGACTTAGCTCATTCAGTCACGGGTAGAAAAAAGTGGTCCCAATGCCATGATCGACGAGTTAAGTAAGCGGGGTGGCATGAAGGATATTCCAATAGACAGGAACTAGAGTTAAACACTTCCATTGATGTAAATATAGTTGTTATGGCATGGTCTTAACGTCCAAAATCAGTCTATAAACCCATAAATGCATTTCCTAACTGTTATGAAGTGTCATTCTAATGGACGGGGAGCCTCCAATGGTTATATAACTTCGCCAGGGCGAAGTCCAAATCTGCAAGGACCTGTTGTTCCAGAAAGGTTCAAACCCTCCGAACTTGCCTCTTGCAAGGTTTCAGTCTGTGAAGCCTTCCGTCTAGTTTCCTTAACTTCTTGTAGATTTTCCAACTTAGCCTTATTTTAATTGAGCTTCCTTTCCTTCTTTCCAATTATCTGAGTCTCTTTAACTCTTTCTGGAATCCTCTTTCCATTTTTATTATTATCTTCCCCTAGCGTAGTGTCTTCGCACTATTGAGGTACCCTCAAAGGTTATGAAGTTAATATACATTTTCTTAACACTTCCTGAGTGGTCACACTTCTCTCTTGGATAGATAGGTCTTTCAATCCTTCTTTTATTATTTCAACCTTGATAGCTAATTCTTTTGCTTTATGTCCCTCCTGCATTGTTACTTTTCTCTATTGCTTTGACTTATCCTCTCGTTCTTCTCTTAGCTTCTCTATTTTCCTAGCTATGAGATCCCTTAATTCTTACCTTTTATTTTTTGTATCTTCTTCCTTTGCTTTCCTTCTGATATGATCCTTCTCAATCCAAGTCTTACCTAACAAAAGTGGTAAAGTGGCATTGTCCTCAACAAACCTAATGACTTCAAATTCTTCTTCAGTTGATGTTCCATGAACAATAATAGGTACAGTAGTTACCTTTTCTCTTTATGACTTTATAACATGCCCTTAGTCTCTTGACTCTTTTCATAATTTTCTTGTCTTATGTTCCTCCCTTCAACTTTAGCAATAATCCTTGGACAATCCCAACCTTATGACCAACAACCTTACAAAAAATACAAATAGGGCCTACCTCAGGGCATTCCTTAGCAAGATGTCCTAGCCTTCTACAATTATAACACAAAGTCAATCATTTTTTTATCTTAAATGTTCCCCAATATTTTCTATACTGTGCACTTCCCCTAGGATCATAGTGTTGGACCTGCAATCTACAAAAAATCTTTCTAGGTTCCTGCATCCACATATTAGTCCAAAAACTCTTTATATGCATAGGAATAACATATCTTTCTTCATTTCCATTAAATTTACTCAAATCAACTATTTATTTCAACTGCTCCCTAGCCTTCAGACTAGGACATAATCTATTAAACATACTTAAATTCATTCTTTCAAAACAAAAATTTCCAGTTATCTTTCTCTTACCAAAGCAAAAATCTTGCCTCTTTTAGAATATTACCTCTTTTCTTCAGAACAACTTACTTTCTTGGCACAAATCTTTGCAATTCAAGTAGATTATTGCGCACTTCAACAATAGACCTATGCACATAGCTTTTCTTTTTCTTTACTTTAGTTCCTAGCAATCACAGTTTCAGGTGCCAACAATCACAGTTTCAGGTCCCAACAATCATAGTTTTAGGTCCAGACAACAGAACCATTTGTTGGCACAGGGGAAGACCCAGGGTTCAATGCTTAACAACACACCAACAAAACCCCGACTACTAGCCCTTTCAGCAACACCTGGTAAGAAACCGAAGTCTCTCCCAAGGTAGAAGTAGGGGGGTTACAGGATGCAGGTGTCTGTAACCAGGTTGGGACATATTTCTGTGATAAGGGCGCTTCGCAGAATATTCTATTAACTCTTAGGAATTGAACATGCATTAGTTTATTAACCTCATTAAACACCGCATAGCATAATCAAAGACAGATAAGCGCAATAACAACAAGTGATTATGCACCCTGAGCACTTAGCACTTAGCACTATGAGTTTAGTATAGCATTCAATTACCCTTTAACATAAGTAAAGTACTTAAGAAACAAAATATATATTCATTATACATCATAATCAAAGAACTAAGCAAATGCATAACACAAATAAAACCATGAGAGACCTACATGAAAGTGTTGAAATTCTCCTTGATTTCTTATGATAGGGCTTTCTTCCTTGATTTTTTGAACAAGGTATTCAAATCTTCTCCTTCTTTCGGTAACCCTATGATCCGCGCAATCAACGCAGTATCAATTGACACTGGGGGGTCAAGCCATAGTGTCCTTCCATGGACGTAGCTAAGTAGTGGCTTCACAGAAGCATTGATTTCTAGACTGTGTCTGAAGTGTGGGATCTCCATCAGGTTCAATGTTCCCAACTTCTCTAGTGATGGTTCCCACACCTATGTCTCCAACACTATTGTTCTTGTGTCCAGTATGCTCTTAGCGCACACGTTTTTTTCCCTAGCCATCTCATGGAATTTCTGCTCTTCTGTGATATCGTGATCGACAAACTTGAGGGAGAAAACCTTGCAGATCATGTCTCCTTCTATACTTAAACAAAAAGGGACTGGTGATGTTTCCAGCAGGTATTTCCCATCTGTTGGTACTTTGAATTGCGATGCATTATCCTTCCTCTGAGGGATATAATATCTATGTAAGCTTGTTTGTGAAGCCGAAGCCAAAGATCTGGGTATTTCTTCAATCTATGAAGTAACTGTTGGTCGTTTTGATTTCTTTCATGCCACTGTTGATGGTGCTCCAACTTTTGGCAGGGTTATTGTCTTGTGAAACATGTTCCTTTACTTGCTTTGTGGTTGTTATTTTGTAGTTGCAGTTCAGTTCTGAATCACTCGGGTTCACTTTGTTTTTCTCTGGTTCTCTCTCTCTTGCATGCAAATATTAGTAACCATGATATATGCTTAGCGACCTTCAACTTCTTTTGTGCCTTATTTACAATTGTTCATGTATCTTCACACCTTAAATCCGTTATCCAATCCGCCAACGTGGTTGATGAATGGTTAAATAAATGCGGCTTTATTACCAAATCCATTGTGTTATTTTTTCCTCGTACTGCCAATCTATGGTGATTTCTGATGGATTTTACCATTTAATATTATATGACGTCTTTATGACATGTTATTACCCTATTATCGTCGTCGTTTCCATGATTTAATGCTTTTAATGGTCTTATCAGTGCCAAACTGTGCAACTATTTTTCTTCTACATCTGCTTATGTCATGGTCTTTTCCTTCTTTGGATTACTCTCTTGGCTAGCACAGTTCCATTATGATATGTGATAATGATTTCTTCTGTGCAAGGTCTTATGTCCTTGTAAACAACACCCTTTTTCTTTTTTTATATATACTTTTTCTTTTTTTTCTTCCTTTTTCTACTTTTTATATATTTATGTGTTGTATCTTCCTTCTATAGTACAATTACTATGATACATGTGGTCTAGCAAAACCTAGTTTACTGCACATACTCTCATTCGTATCTATAGAGTTTCAACCAACTTCCATTCACCATTCCTCCAAGGACTTCTCCATTCAGGGTTTCCAACTGTGCAACACCTTTCTCTGTTACATCTTGAATCACATATGGTCCTAACCAATTCATTCTAAACTTCCTTGGGTGATGCATAAATTTACTATCATAAAGTAATACCAAGTTTCCCACTTGAAATTTTTTCTATTTAGTGTGGCTATCATGTCAAGACTTCTCTCTTTCCTTCTGAACTTGTTGATGGAAACCTGCAACAAGCCGATCTTCCTCAAGTTGTACTAATTGTGACAATATCTCCTCTACTTCACCAGAGTCCAATAGATCAGTGATCGCTGCAATGCATAGGCTAGGTAGAATAAACTCCATTGGAATCATTGTTTTCTTCCCATAGAAAAACATGAAAGGTGTCTTCCCTGTCAACTTTTTACTTGTATTCCTGTAAACCAATAAAACTACAGGAACTCTTAATTCCCAATCATCTCTCGCTACGTTGCAATTTTTTGTCAAAGAATTCTCGAAGATTTTATTGAAATCTTTCATTGCCCCATTAGCCCGAGGATCATACGGGGAACTCTTTTAATGATGAATTTGAAACTCCTCATTCAATGTTGTAACATTTTTATTCAGAAAGTGGGTTCCTTGATCACTGAGTAATATGCAAAGACATCCAAACCGTGTGACTACATTCTCAAACAAAAACATCGCAACAGTTTCTGTGGTGCAATCTAGAACTGGTGTTTCTTATTCCCATCTTATCAAGTACTATGTCGTAGTGATTATGAACCTTGACCATGATCTTATTTCTTGTGGGTTGATTGGCCCCACAAAATCTATGGCCCATTTACCAAATACTTGCAAGGTAACCTATGAGTTTAGAGGCATTTCATCCCGCACAGATGGCTTTCCCACTTTTTAGCATACATCCCATGACTGAAAATATTCCTTATGAGCATATTTGTGAAGTGTAGGCCACCAAAGTCCTATGCACAAAATCATTTGTGCAATCACCTTCCCTACATAATGTCCTCCTGCAATTTCATCATGTGCTTCTATGAGTATCATCGACCTTTCATGTTCCAACACACATCATCTTAATATTTTGTATGCTCCCAACTTGTATAGATTCCCAGCAATCAATTGAAAATCCACTTGTTTTACTAATAGTTGTCTCTTATGCACCACTATCATCTCTGGTGGATCCATTCCTATACTTAGAAACTGCACGATCTCCAAGAAGTAATCATCCACCATTTTATCTACAAATAGTTGTGCATTTGGTAAGTTGTCATCTAAATTTCCTGCATATTCTCTTGATAATATGCGTGATAGATGATTTGGCCCTACATTCAAATTATTGGGTTTCACCACAACCTCAAAATCATATTCTTGGAACAATAGTAGTCATATGCATATTCTGCCCACCAACACTGTCTTGTTCACTAAGTATTTTAATGTAGAATGGAATGTGTACATCTTAAAGTGAAACCCCAATAAATAATTTCTGAACTTTTGTAGTTCATATATCATTGTCAATCCTTCTCGTTCTATAGTGGTGTAATTATTTTCTACTAGAGACAACTTCCTACTTGCAAACACAATTGAGTGATCTATGTCCCCCTCCTTTGGTTGAGAGATTGTTGCACCCAATACTAAGGATGATGCATCTACATGAACATGGAACTCCTTACTCAAATATGGAAAGATCAAAATCGGTGTGGCTACTATTATTTGTTTTAAGGTGTCCAAGCCCTTTTAACATTCCTTGTTCCATTGGAACTTTGCTTCCTTCTTTAACAACTTTTCCATTGGTGTTGTGATATGCGTATATCCTTTGATAAATTTCATGTAATATCATGTGTGACCCATATTTTTTGTCAGTTTTATGACTGATGCGGGTGGTTCTAAATACAGAATTACTACAATCTTGGTTGGATGTACTAGTAATCCCTTCTTGAAGACAACATGGCCCAAAAAAAATTCAAATGGTGCGAAAAAAAATACACTTCTTTAGGTTTAGTGAAATCTGACACTGCCTACACCTATCCAACATCATCCTGAGTAATTCTATGTGATCCTTCAGTAGGCTAAACACATTGCAATCATCCAAGTACACTTCAAGAAACTTATGAATAAATTCTTTGAACATTGCTACCACAACTCTGGAAAAAACTTTAGGGGAATTCTTTAGTCCAAAGCGCATTACTATATATTGATGATTTCCCCACTTTATCATGAACGTGGTATTGTATTGGTCTTCCTGTGAAATTTTTATCCGGTGATATCCCGATAATCCATCTGTGAATGAGTAACTCTATTCGCCTCCTACATTCTATAGTACCTCATCTATGAGTGGTGTTGGAAATGGGTCATGTAAACATGCATCATTCTCATCAATCTTTGGCTCGTCTATTGCTCATTCTCCTTATGTTTCAGGTACTTGTACATTCTAAGGATCTTCTTCATCCTGTTGTTCCTTAGAAACATTGTAGAACTCCAATAACTCATGGAAAATCATATCATATCTATGTGAAATGCATAGTGGTACCACTTCCATCGACTCTTCTTCTGAGAAGATCTTAGTTCAAATAGCCTGTAGCGCTGCATCTATCTATGGGGATTCATGTTCAAATGTAAATGTGACTTTGAACCTATAGAATAGCTCGTCCCATCTTGTTGTCTCTCTGCGCATTTACAATTCCAAATACCAGTTCTTCAGAATTGTATCCAATGTATGTATAAATATGTGTGTCCATTCTATCTCCAGTACTGAAACCCATACGGACCTGCACTTCTCAACATGACCTGCTAGATCACTCTCTCCTGTACAATTTTTCATAATGTTTTCTACCTCAGTTCCAAACCTTACTTTCATTAGTATTTTACACTATGACCATTCTTTCATCCCCTCTCTTTGTGTGTTCCACCATCTAGCTGGAGTCACGTTCACAACAACATCTAGTGCTAACAAACTTTTTTGTTCGGGTACATGCAACTCAAATGCCTTTACAAACAAACTTATATCAATTAATCCATCATACCTGGGTGGATCATAGAGCTCTTTTCCAATCCAGTGCAAGGATCGGGTCATGCATGCACATCATCTCATTGACACTTCATGCATCCTCTGCTTCCAATTCTCTAGACCTTCCTCCGAGTATGATGCACACAAACTGATACTTCTCCAACTTAGCACACCATGTGTAGTAGGGTTGACATAATCATCCATCCAGGCAGTCATGTTATATAAATTTTCAATGTTTTTTCCTCTTGTTGGCTCTATGTATCTCTTTCCTTCTGGTGGGTCCAGTGGTGAAGTAACTCTCAACTCTCTAACTTCGAATATCATTTCCCTCTTTTTCATGTTTATTATTCCATGATTGTCAAATGCCCATTCCAGTATCGTCAATGTTGGATATGGTTTATTTTCATCCATGATCTCAATAACCTCAAGTTCAACCACACTATGCACCCCATCCATTTTCATAGGTACTCCTGTCAATCGACCAATCAGTACTATTTTGTGTTGATTCACGAGCCTTAACTAAACAGGAGACCAAACTATCTTGGGTTTTCCCATCATCTCCTAGGTATGTTTAGGAAATACATTCACCTAATACCCCAAGTCCAAGGTAACATTATCCACATCATTTTCCCCAATTTGTGCACTAAATCTAAATTCTCCATTGGTCCTCTTTCTTCACAGTACTTGATTCACCACCCTTTCTATGATGGGATTTTCCCTTTCTTGTGTACAATGATCAATCATATCATATAGTGATTTCAATGCAGTTTTATCTTTTATTATCTCTATGAATCTTCTCAAGAATTCTATTAGCGTGCTTACTTTCCCATTTGGTTTCTCTGATACAACGCGATCTCTGACATGAGGCACAGACGATGTTGATGCTCCCCAATCTTGTCCAAGTAAATCTTTCCTTTCCCTTTGATATGTCTCAATTTCTTGCTAAGGATCAAAGGTTGGAATGGGTCATGTTGACTTCCTTATCCATTACTGATCCTACTTCCCTCCATTAATCATAACAACTCATGTTTTGGCTCCTCATTACATTCTTCAGCTGATATTTTCTTCACATTTTGATTTGGATTCTGGTTCTGGTTACCCCTGGCCTGCTATTTCGCAACTAGTTGAGGACAATCTTCTGTCGCATGATCCAGTTCTCTACAGTATGTGCACATTGTATATGGATTCAGGAAGTCACAGGCTAATTTCCCATGTTGATTACAATTATAACATATTATCGATCCTCTTCCTCCTCTACCAAAATTTCCTCTGGCTCGACCTCTACCAAAATTTCCTTTGTTCCCTCGAGTAAATCCTCTCTGATTATTATATTGTTGACCCCCTCCGCCTGTCATAGAATTATCCTCCTCAATCTTGTACATATCTGAAGTATGCTCCCTCATCAAATCGAATGCATGACAATCCTTCTCTTCATGTCTAACTGACTTTGAAAAGTTGCAAAACAAGTTCCTTGGTGTACTCTAATACTTCTGCAGTAATGGACATTTAGTTGGATGATCTCCCCATTTCTTACATATCTCACAATACTCTCCTCCTTGTAATGTATTCAATGCTCTAGTTTCCAAATACTGCATGAATGTTGGGCATTCATCCTTGTGATGGCCTTTAGTCCTACACTTGGTACACCAGACTTCTTCCCATTTCTCTTTTCCTTTTGTAAGTTCTATCAGTTGAATCGTCAAATCAATCAACTATGTATGAACTTGCACCATCCCTTGACGGTCTCCTACAGGGGATGATTCCAATTTCATTGCAATTTCTAGCACCTGAGGCTGCGACGCAACCTTCTATTCAATAAATGGCATGTGAATGTGTGGTAGAAGTCTCACAATAAACCATTATTGATGTTGTTGATATAGAAATTCAACCTACCCATCAAGTACTTGAACCTTTGATCGAAGTCCAATACCGGCTCCATTTTCACCTGTTTAATATCCTTTAATTCTGTAATGTACTATGATTCTGAATTTGGCTTCTTAAACTCTTTTAGAAATGATTGTCTTATCTATGCCAATGTCCTAGCATTTCCTGTGGGTGTGGTACCCTACAACTTCATGTACTAGACTAGTGCATGGCCTTTAAATGTTGTTTCCAATTGCGCAATCTTCACAGCCTCATCCTCGATGTTCTTAGTGGCCCAAATTGTCTCGCAGACAAACAGATTTTGTTCTAGGTCCTCTGACCCCACTACCTAGAACTTAGGCAGTCTGAGGGTGTTTTATACCCATGCCATATTGCTTTGTGTAGTCCCTCTTGTTGGTGATGTTGGTTGACTCTAACTCTGTGCACTTCTTCCACTACTCTGATTGCTAGTACTATGTCCTCCCTTGCTAACTATAAGTGATTTTGATAAGTCTTCAACTATTATTTTTGATTGTGGTGACACACATGGGGTCGTGGATTCAACACAGGATCCGGTCTGAGTAGGAATTAACGACTCTTCTATTATAGGACTTTACTGGAACTCCTCTTCTTATCCTCTTATGTGTGGTATCTCTACGATTTGGATTATTTCACAAGGTCCTCTCCCCTATGGCTCATTGTGCATCTCTCCTTTCTCAGCCCCAGTCTTTCACCTCTTGTACCTCCTTCCTCGGTGTAGTTCTCCAAATTCTTCTTCTTCCTCTGGTATACCTTCTTTGACTCTCTGCAACCTTCATCCCTTCGTTCCTTCATCATTGCTTCATTCCTTCTCTCTTGTCCTCAGACTATCCTCTTGTCATCCCTCGGTTCCCCTATGTGTGTGAAGCCCCTTAACAGTCAGATTCCATTGTCATCACGCACTTGTCACACAACAACATATTTATCCATGTACCCAACAATTTCATGCACCTTCCACATGGACCTTTAAAAAAGTCTCTTTTTGCAACATTGTATGAATGTGTACAATCTATTGTGAACTCTTTAATATATCCTCCTAATATGCTATCCAACTAGAAACCAACTCCGCAAGAAGTGTTATTTCTTACGAAATTCAATTGTTTTACCAACTCAGGGGTCCAATTCCTCGGCGTTGAGTCTCAGTACCTTCCAGTGTTGTCCACTAATATTTATAACCACCTCATTAGAGTAGTTGGAAATTCTCCAAAGAAAATTTCATGCAACTATGTGTATACATACCTTTGCATCCACAATTCATTACTCATTTGAGGGTTTCTATTCTCTTTTCGGGAAAACTCTCATTCCTTCCTTTATAACCATTCTAAAATTTCCTTCTTCGTCGGCCTCCAAAACATTCCCTTAATCACATAATCTAGGTTTCGATAACGAAACAATTTGTTGGCGCTATGCACGATTGTAAGACCCTAGGTTCAAGCCATCATTGACCAACAAAACCCTTTAGACACCGGCCCTTTCGGAATCACCTACATATGTAGATGAAGTCTCACCCAAGGTATCTATTAGGATTGCAAGAACCAAGTTTCTGCAGTGGTGAAGGAATGTGAGGTTATTATTCTATTCATTCTTAATTATTTGTTTAGTGCACGTTATTCTGCAAGTGTTCTCTTCATTTACTTAGTAAATATTAGATTCATATTACCATTATATTCCATATTACAACACAAACCCATTATTGTAACAGTCATAACGTTCACCATTATACAACATTTAGCATGGTTCCCCCAACTCTCGGATACGTCGACAACCATTGGCTTCTTTATTATGTGTTTGGTAATGCTTGCGCAATACGATTACAAAGATATATCATGGTTATCTTTCTCTTCTCCTAGCCTATCCGCTCTACAGTGCAAGACTTTCTTTCTCTACATCATCTCCTTAGTTCCGCTCGAGAGGAACTCTTATACTCAGTAGAATAGAACTAAATGGAACCTAGCAGAAATCATCTAAAAGGGAATCAACCAACCAACCCCTATTCTCCCAACCCATTACATATTTATATATGATTTATAGGGCTTAAAACCCTACTTTTTTCATCCCAAAAACCCTATTACAATACATGTTAACTTCAAGTTAACTTGTTGTTCAGTTTTCTTTCAACTGATTCACTGTCTGCATGTTTATTTTTCACTCTGAATATTTTTCTTCCTGCTTTTGTGCGTCCTTCTATATTTAGAACGTTGAGTTGTCATCCTTCCTTCTCACTTGCTTTCTTCTCCATATTTTATTCTCTGCTTTAATCTTCTCTTTGATTTATTCTTTTCTATTCCTTATTCTTTTGTTTTATTCCTCTTTCTGTGCATTTTCCTCTTGAATGCGCTTCAACTATGCACTCCCTAGTCTTCCTTATTCTTCTGTGCACTTATTCTACACTTAGGATTATTATCAAAATGGTATCCAAAATTGTTTGTCCAACAAGTACACATGAAGGTGAATTGAAGTATACCCTTTATGGTGTTTTGGTTCATTTACGCTAGAGCACACATTTTGGACATGATTTATGCTTCATTCGTATGGGCCTTTGACATGCATTAAATGATAGTTGGGTTCATCAAATCAATGAGAAATGTCTTAGATTATAAATCTTACATGTTTTTCTATATATGGAGGATGCAAATCAAGATTGTTTGAGTTTATCAAAAAATAAGTACTATGTTCGTTAAGATATTTACAGAAGACAAAGAAGAATTCACAGATTGAATGCCATGGATGGGAAAGCATTCAAGATAATTATTC
Organism: Picea engelmannii; assembly: GCA_009831015.1. Taxonomy (NCBI): domain Eukaryota; kingdom Viridiplantae; phylum Streptophyta; class Pinopsida; order Pinales; family Pinaceae; genus Picea; species Picea engelmannii. The sequence goes on from ML786114.1 coordinate 421,375, forward strand.
AAAGATTCTTTCTTGCAATATTTTTATCACGTGTTCACATGCATCAACGTTCTTCATGTCCTTAAGGACATCATTCAACAAGGCACATGTTCCAAGTGGGATATTCGTTGGCATCAATGATATATCCCTCATTCAACAAAATAATTTAAAAGAGGATGATTGAGCATGGTTTGAGTTGAGTGGTGGATTAATGAATTGAATTCAAAATAATTGACATTTAAATAAAATGTTCATAAAAGGATATGAATTTGATGTAGATATGATGACAAGTGGCATTATAACAAGGGTTATATTAATTCGTAAAATTCACACGAAGAGTAGAAAATATTCGAGGAATGACTACGAGTAATAACAAAAAAGTTGAGAAGAGTCCTAAGGATAATTTAGGAATGCCACTTTTATTTTAAGACTTATCCATCATTTTAATATATAATTAAAAGAAATGTAAGTGGTAGCTTTTGTTAACTAATTTTCTCTCATATTTTTGGAAAGTAGTTACATAAAGAAACCCTAACTCAACATTGGGAGAAGGATAAAAGGAAAATTCCACGAGTTAGAAGGGGGCTGTAAAATTTTGGCAGCACAAAGGTCTAAGTTATGAAAGCACAAGAGGGCAAATTGATTGCAGATAGTGGATTCTCCACTGGTATTGCAGATTTTGTCCCCTCCTCTTTGTTTATGTGTCATTCTTCCTCTCAACCAAAGACTTTTCCTTTCATTACTCTGACTTCGTGTATAACTTGGTTTCAACAATAAAACGTTATTTGTAGACACATTCTCATTGTTTTCTTTATGGTTGTACCTAAACATTATGTTAAGTAATACTTAGATGTATACATGCTACTTTATGAGTATTATTTTAACTTATTTTAGGATTCTGGTGGAACATTATTTTTTTGTGTTACAATATGGTATATATTACTTCTTATTATCATTAAGAGATGTTTTGCACAAAAATCAAGATTGTTCAACAATTCATTGTTATTGTTAAGTTGTTGGGATTGGGTGAAGATCACCAATATGTATTCACGTAAGTTATTGTTCTCATTCAATACATTTTCTTTCTTATTAGAAACATTAAATATTGTCATTTAAAAAAAAAAATTATGATATTTGTTATTCCACAATATCATAGAGTACCGTGCTATTCTCATTGGCATTTGAGATCTTTCTTTTGTATTTTCCATTAACTTATTTTTATGTATTTTCATGTTGGATAAAGGTTCCTATTGCATAAAGGTTTCTATTTAAGAGTCCCTAGTTTGATAGTTTGTTTGGAGCTATTTTTTTCCTCTGACTTGTTATTAATTATGTATCTATTTATTATTTTATTAATCTTTTAAATATGGAATTAAGAATGTGTATTAAATATTATTATGAGGTAACTTTGAACAACATATCTTTGTGACATATTGAGGGTTGCCCCATTTGTCCCAAGAGCCAACTTGAAACTTAAAGTGGGGATGATTTATCTAAGCCTCATAGGGTTCCTTGGCATTGTTCCCTAGGAACAACAAGTTATAAAGATGGTATAAAAGGTTATAAACTTTGGAACCTAGTAACTAAGAAGATTGTTTACAATTGGGATGTTTTTTTTAGAAGCTAAATAGGTTCCCAAACATGAATTCCTACCAAGGGAAAAATAACTAAAGATAATAGAGTTTGAATTTTGGGATGAATAATCTAACTCAGAGGAAGATGAATCAAAAGAAGAAGAACCTCATACCACAATTTTGAGGATATCGATTTGAGAAATAAGGAAACCAAAAAGGTATACTCCACCTTATTTTCATGCTAGTTTTCTTTTATCTATTATTGATGATGATCCCAAAACTCTTAAGGAGGAAATCTATTCAGAAGATAGTAAACTCCAAAAGAATTCCATGGTTGAAGAAATGGTTTCTTTAGATAAGAATGAGGCTTGGGGTCTAGTTGAGTTTCCACCTAGAAGAAAACTTGTTGGTAGAAAATGGGTGTTTAAGAAGAAGTTGAATGAAAATGGTAAGTGGAGAAATACAAAGCTCGCTTAATAGTAAAGGGATATTCCTAGGTAGAGGGAATTGATTTTGGTGAAATTTTTTCTAGTGTTGAAAAATTCTTCTATTATATTTCTTTCTTCTATTGTTTCTACTTTTGATCTTGAAGTAGAGCATATGGATGTGAAGACAACATTTCTACATGGGGTTCTTGAGGAAGATATGTATATTAAACAACCAAAAGGTTTTGCAGTGAAGGGAAATAAAAAAATTGGCTTGCAAGTTAAGAAATTCCTTGTATAGATTAAAACAATCTCCAAGAATGGTATCAAACGTTTGATACTTATATATAGGGATTTGGTTTCTCAAGAATCAAAGATGATCATTGTGTGTATTCCAAGATAGTTGGTGATTATTTTATTTATGTGGTTGTGTATGTTGATGATATGTTGATGATTGAAAACAACAAGGAAATCATTAAGGATTTCAAAACCCAATTGTGTTTTGAATTTGATATGAAAGGTGTTGGTGTTGCAAATTTTATTTTGGGCATGGAAATTAAGAGACATCGGGAAAACATGAAACTTTTATTGAACGAGAAGAAAAATGTTAAGATAATATTGCAAAGGTTTAATATGCAGGAATGCAAACTGATCAATTTCCCTATTCCTATAGGTGCAAACTTGTCTACAGACTTGTGTCCCAGGATATAGGAAGATAAAGAAGTCATGTGTCATGTTCCCTATGCTAGTATTGTTGGCATTTTGATGTATGCAATGATATATACTAAATCAAACATTTCCCATGCAGTGGGAGTTTTGAGCAAGTATATGTCGAAACCAACGAAGGAGCATTGAACAACTGTAAAGAGGGTTTTTAGGTATTTGTGTGGAAACACAAATTCTATAATCTACTACCAAGGAATACCTAGACCATATAGAGTGTTATATGTACATGAATTTGTTGATGCAAACTAAGTTGGAGATCTAGATCAGAGAATATCTGCAAGTGGTTATGTGTTTAATCTATTTCAAGGAGAAATTGGTTGATGAGCAAGAGACAGGTTGTAGTTTCACTCTCAACTAGAGAAGCTAAGCACATGGAAACCACTAATGCAAGTAAGGAAGTTGTATGGTTACATATATTGTGTTCAATTATTTGGTTTGTATAGCCAAATATAAGGTTTTATTGTGATAGTGAGAGTGCAATATTTCTAGAAAACAACCTTGCTTATCATTCTAAAATGAAGCATATTGATTTCCAGTACTACTTTGTGAGAGATATGGTTGAAGATGAGAAGATGTTGATGGTGAAGGTTGACACTTTCAATAATGTTACAAACTCATTTATATAATACTATTGAGAAGTTCTCTTGGTGTAGAAAAGTAATGGGCATTGCTACTCTGAATTGTTGATCTTATCAAACTTGGGCCCCTATTTTCAAAGAAAACAACAAGTGGGAGATTGTTGGGAATGTGTTATATTATTTCCATGGTTATCTCCACATGCTTTTTGTTTTCATTAGCGGAGTCACAGGGGGTTCATTTTAGGCCCCTTTGTCTCAGGTTTAGAGGTGGGAGCCCCTAACCAATTTTCTTGAGTTATTTTTGGTCCACTTTTTGGCCTATTTTGTAGTTTTCGGACAATGTTTTTTCAACCCATGGTAGTTTAATCCTTTTTAAGCGATTAGGTTTGTAATCTAATTCAGGTTAACAGATTATGGTTTTGGATGTTGTGGAATACTTATATATTTTAATGTGAATGGTAAAGTTAATATAATGAGGAATATAGATATGTGGCTCTAAAGTTTGTAGGTTTTCTTGGTTAAGGGTTTATAGGGTAAATCTTTGTGTATTGTATGTCTTCCATTGTTGTTATTTCTATTTTTATTAAGAATGTATTTTCATTATTTCACTTTAAAGATTTAAAACTAACACATAATACCATACTTGTAAATGAGTAGTTACATACTTTTAAAATTTTATGTAAAATATTGATATTTATTATATTATTATTATTATTATTATTATTATTATTATGTATATTTGTGAAACAATGTGATATTTTGTATTCATTTAATATTACTTATATTTTTATAATTATTTTGTGTAACTTTGTATGGTCATTTATATTAAAATTTTGTTGATTTTTTTATTTATTATTAGATGAAAACCATCATTAATCTTGTAGTTTAAAAAAATAACCCTTTATAAATATTTAAAATTAAAAGTTAAAAATTTATAAATATAAATATGTGTAAAATGTGCAACTTGCCTCTTAAATGATATTGGACTTAAAAATTTAGTTTGGATTATTTGAATTGATGTATGGAATACAATGTATAACATTGGTGTTGGTACGTTTTCAACCATGATTGAGATTAACTTCAAAGATGCATTCATAAAAATAAACCTTGTAATTATATATTTGTTTTTGTTTGTGGTGTTAAAATGATAAATATTATATGTTTATAAAATATTTTATAATTATTATTTAGTAAATATAATTAATACATATTTATTTACATTGAATTTTATGTTTTAAATGATATTTAATTTTAATATTTTTTTGAATTGAGTTAGGTATTATGTGTTATATAATATAATATAGTGTGTTATATAATATAACACATAGTATGTGTTATATTATATAACATATATGACAATGTTAAATGATGTTAAATGTTATTGGACTTTTATAATTATTTTGAATTGTTTAAATTGAAGTAGGGATTATAATCTATGACATTCTTGTGATATTGTTATAATTAAACTTGAAATTAATTTAAAATATGCATTGTTTTGTATTATTAAAAGGTTTGATATTATATATTCACGTTAAAAATTTGTTAATTTAATTTAAATTGTTTATACAAATATTATTGAATATAAAAAATAAACATTGATATAATATTGAAATATATATTTTTAAAAAGTAATTATTAAAAATTTAAGAGAAAAAATAAAAGATAAAATTAACTTTTGAATGATAAAAATTACTACTTCATTGGTATTGGTGTTTAGTACAACATTAACTTTTGAATGGTAGAGACGGGTATATCTACAAACATGTATATTAATATAAGAATGAAAATTGGAAAATGCAATGTTGGAGGAGAATTTCTTCTATATCTAGAATTTCATATGTTTTTATATTAAATAGGAAAATTAAATACAATAATTAAAAATGAAAAATTGAATTGATAATTGGTAAAAATTTAAATATGAAACAATAAAGTAAAAATTGTACTATACTTATATATTTTCATTCATAAAATTATCTACATTACAACTTGTCTTATTCTCTAAAAAGATAACATTTCCTTTTTATGAAAGCCTACATAAAATGTTAACTTATTTTAAAAAACATAAAACATTTCATTGTTAGCCTAAACTTCATTTTTAACTTTATCTTGTAAAAATTCTTGGCTTTACTTTTTCATTATTGTTGGCAGCTTTAGCTCTCAACTTTTTCCTTTCACTATAGTTTTCAATTTTTCCTTTTTACTTTAGGTTTTAGTGGCATGTAATACTCACATATATGAGTGTAAATATTTCAAAATAAAGCAAAATATTAACTTTTGATTTTGATTTTGATTTTATCTTTTTTTACAAGCAATTTTTATAGACCAAATTTGGTTTAAGTGGAAGTCAATAGTCATTATTATCATTATCATGTAAGTGTAAATATTTCAAAAAAAAAACATTAAATATTTCTTTTATTAAACTAATTTTCAACATTTTTTGAAATTCTAATATTTATCATCAACCATTATCACTTATGGTGCTAGTTTAAGTGAATATTCAAGTTTAAAAACATTTTTTTCTCAATTCATATAGATTTTAGGATTGAAGAAGTTGGTATTTCTTAATATAATGGATTTTAGAGAACTTTACATCAATTATCATTTTAGTTATGAAAATATTTAAATTATCATTTTAGTTATGGAAAATATTTAAGGACTTAAAAAGTTGATCTTACTATAATGTTTTTTAAATAATCTTAGATTTTATGAGATTTATATTTATTATTTTTTGAAAAATCATAGATTAAAAAGAAATTTATTTTCATTATCTTCTCTTCATTAATTACTAAAAGCCAATACTTTTAGGATGTTCCCATTTTGCCATGAAAGTTTATAAAATATTTTGATTTCGTTACACAAGAATGAGAGGATGGAGATAGAAAAAAATACTTGATAAGCTAGGACCTTTCATTTAAGCTAGTTTTGAAGTGATTAGTTTCTCAAAGTAATAACTATTTTTTCTTTTATATTGATCCTCTCCATGACTTTTTATTTAGAGTTTGACATGCACTATGAATTTGGAGTTTGTGTTTGATATTTAGTTATGATTTTGAACTAAAATCCATTACTAATAACATTTTTGAATTTTGTATGCAATGTAATATATCAAAGGATTATAATTTAATTATGAAAGAAGAAAAGTGAAGACTCAAAATTTTACATTTTAAGTATAGACATTAAGAAAGGAGAAAAAAATAAGGAATTCTAATTTTGTTTTGTGTTTAAAATATTTAAGTTAAATTTATATATGTTATTCTTGATTTATTTACTTTTAAAAGTGAAGAAATTTATTTTAATTTGTTATCTTTAATTTAGTATGATTATTTATTGATTTTTTTTTAAATTTCAAATCTAATTTTTAGAAATTGGATATTCCATTTTAATTGATGCATCTTTTACAACCTTGTTATAAAGTGGATCTATAAAGTGTATTTGGCTTATCTTGTTTTTTAAATATTTCTTTTAAATTAGGGGATGCCATGTTAAATTTATAAAGTGTATTTGGCTTATCTTGTTTTTTAAATATTTCTTTTAAATTAGGGGATGCCATGTTAAATTCAATTATATAGTAGGCAAATTAAGATAAAAAAAAATCTGAAAAATATTATCATTCATCTATAAACATATTATAAAGTGTATTTGGTTTATTTTGTTTTTCAAATACTTTTTTTAAATTCAAACAAATATTATTATTAATACATAAACAATATATCTTGATCACCACAAATAACATACTTGCGTGAATGGGAAAGACAAATAACATACTTGCATGGGAAAGAGATTGAGAGCACTAATGTGTGAATTCAAAATTTTGCCCCTTTCTTACTTTCAAAACACATGTATACTTATAATTACTATGAAATATGATAATGTAATTTGAAATGGTAAACAAGAGAATTTTTTTATTATAATAGTCATAGTATCACATGTCCGATTTTCATAGAAAATATAGAAATTATGTTTATCTATATTATATTTATTATATGACTTGAGACCTTTAACTTTTATAGTTACATAAAACAAAAATGGAATGACTTACATAAAAAAAAAAAAAAAAAAATGACTTGGCAAGGTTTGATATTGGCTGTGATTTTCAAATTTTGGTTCATTTACTACTTTCAAAACACATATATACTTGTTATTACTATATAATATATAATATGGAATTGTATTTTTGTTATTACTATATAATATATAATATGGAATTGTATTTTTGAATTTTGGTATTTTTAATTACAAAAAATAAAATAATAATAATAATAATAATTAGCTTGAAATTTGAATTTGAAGTTATATTTCTTTAGGAATACAATTCTTATATCTTTTCTTATATATTCATTCTATAATCAATGGTTGAACCACTTTAACCTCCTTTTGTTAAATGGTGAAACACTTTAACCTCTTTTTGTTGAATGGTGAGATCATCATTACTCAATCTTCTTGTTTTCCTATCACTCATTATTTATAAAAAGTACTTAATTAGGATGGTTTCCTTCCCCCTTTTCCTACCAACATTGACCCTCACTTCTGAATTGTTTCCCTCTCGCTTGTTAGGTGAAAGATTGAATCTCCTTCCTAAGAGTCATAATGCTTCCCACTATGCATTGACCTCCAGGTACTTCTCCTCATTTCAAGGATGGTACGGGAGGTGAACTGACCAATTTCCTTTTTGGAAACCTAACCCAATGGGGACATTGAGCGAGGCCCAAAAATATCTACAATATGTATTCCCAAGGACTTGACCTCGTGACCTGTTTCTTGTAAACCACAACTCTCAACCACTCAAGCTATCCCAACATGATCTATTGTGTTTATATTGCACATTGACTTATAGATTAAAATTACAAGCATCTACATTGATACCTTCTTCTTTTTATCGAGACTAGAAGAAATTTATTTATCATAGCATGCTCTTCACCCCACACTCTTAAGTGACCTTGGTGAATCATAAAGGATTACAGAATAATTAAAAGACAAATTAATGGACCACTTATGTTGATATTCTTTCATTCTAGCTTCTATAACTTGTAATCCAGCATTACCCTCACATGATCTTGTTGTCTCTTCACATTGAGAACACATGAGAAGGATCAAAACTTCATATTTTTTCAATGTATGTTCTCCACCTTCCAGTAATTAGTGATCTTGGTGGATCAGAAAGATTAAAGAGGTCTATAATAACTCCTTTTGCATTCCTTAGGAAAAAATAATTGGATCATGACCCCATTTTCAAACCATTAAAATATAACTCTAATCCACACACTTAATTCCTCCATCGTGAGGTCACAAGATAACTAAATGGTGTTGGGTACGATTTAGAGAGTAAGTATCCAAATAACCCCTCGTTATCACTTTTCATTTGAAACATAAATTTTGTCTGAGGGTACTTTAAAAATCCTTCATCTCAAGTGTGAAGAAAACCAAGGCAGTGAGATCCATGTGAAGGGGAAAAGAGTTAGGTTCGGTTGTTCCTTTGAGTCTTATTAAGGACCCAATATTGATATAATCTAGCACATGATTTCTTATAAAGTTCCCTACCCACACTTGAACAAGGTAGCCTAGTGGCCAAAACCTAGGATTTCCACATAGGGGGTGAATGTGGGTTCCATTCACACTTGAGTCAGATTTTGTTGGTTATTGGGAAATGTTGCCAGTTTCATCAAGGCATGCCACCACTACCCCTCATTATAATTGAATCATGCATACCTTCACTATAAATTATTAGTGGATTCGTTCCCCATTCATGAGCGCTCTTGCAAGTCACAATTTCATTTGCGAAGAAAGAATGCAATATCTTCAGGACACATGATTTTAATTTTTTACACCATCATGTGAAAGATTCCATCGTATCAAAATACATATTTCTGTAGATTGAAATATCAATATTATTGCATCACTTACACTATTGTTATATTTTAGTTCATATATTTTTCTTTGACTAGGCCACTTTTTTTAAAAGAGAAGCATGATTTAGTAACACTTCTAATTGAAATTTCACATATCACCTCCAAGTCAGGAATTATAGGATATCATGTGTCACTCTATCATTCCTGACAGCTACAAGTCCTACCACTAGTTTTGGGATATGTTCATGGTATTGATGGTTCAACAGTTAGAACAACCCAACATTCACCTTTCAATGCAACTTTGTTAGGCTCACATTTACTCGGATTGTCCCTGTTAGGCTCAATTTCTCATATAAAACCTTTTGGAAGCTCATCCTCAGTAAGCAATAGCTCCCAACAGTTAATCCCAATGGTGTTTGTTTTACCACCAACAAACCCCCCCCACATGCAACCACTCTCATGTATATGGATTCTCTCAATCTCCTACATTTGACTAAGCTCACCAATGACCCCATTTTACATGATGCCACATGGCCTCCCATGCACACCAAAATACCCTCAAATGTTCCAAAATTTTAGGAAAAGTTGGGTGAAGAACTAAATAACCACATGATGACCTTCCATATATGGTTCTCTTCCAATAGTACCAAAAAATATTTTGTCTCGTTACGATTGTTCCAATGAACCTTGACTAGGCCATCAACTAAATGGTACATAAACGAAATAGTGGGATCACATGACAATTTTGAATCTCTAGTGAATGCATTCTTGACTTTCTTCCAGTTTACATTTCATCATGAAATAGGCCTRGAAATTCATATTGATTTCCAATATACACTTAATCTAGAGTCATTTTATTCAATAGGATGGAAAGCTTCAATTAGGTAACTTTCTTTGATTCAAACACACTTGAAACCATTTATTTCACCACCTGAGCATGTATTGTTRTTGTTTGATCATTTTGTTTGCTTGATTGGTAGCTTTGGTGACTTTATCCTTTAATAGATTATTTTCCTTTTATGAGAGATATTACCTTCATGTGATAAATATGGTCACAATTTTCATATGGTGAAAAAACCTTACATCAAWTTTTTTACATTGTTGTTTACTAAAGTACACTTGTACACTATTTTTTCACCACAAGTGTACTCCTTCTACTCTCACCTTATATCCTCATGTGAACAACTAGATAACATAGAAGACACATAGGAACCTAGGTGTTTTGTTAGGCTTTGTAACATCTTTGACAAGGTGTGTAGGATCTCTCTCACAACCCAATCCAATTTCATTTATACTAGGCTCATCCTTGTTAGGGTCACCTTCTAATACCATCCCTACATCAAATTTTTCCATCTATTCATATGGTTATTATTCTCATCATTGTCACAAACTTTCATGTATCATGTTATGCCATTTAGATTATAGAAAATTGGATGACATAAAATGGATTGTAATGTGACATTGAGTATTAGAGACCAAAGAAAAAATCTTTATAAAAACTTAACTTTATATATGTTGATCTCCATAAACTTCAAATTTTTATAGGTATTATATAAATGGGCAAGTGGGATGACATGATGGAGTTAGACATTGAAGACCGATAATATATGATAGAATTTTCAGTTAAAGATCTAACATGGACACACATTGGAGGGGATCAAGTCACTATTATTCCATACTCAACTTGAATATTTTATAAATGGGGAGACACTAGATGGATATTCTCCCACTCAGTTTGTTGTTAATACAAATTGATATAAAGGAGTGGAGGAGATTGCATGTGACCACATTAACACACATCTAGAATATGCTATGCCAATCTTTATTTGTTTAATATAATTATAAACGTTTAATTCAAGTTCATTATGCAAAAGAAGTGTGGATATGTTTCCTAATTTGTTATCATTGTTATCATTTAGTTATTGGTGTGCATATGGTCAAGAGTTCACATGAAGAATAATAGGTGGTGAGTTTACAATGAATCCACAAGGATCAACAAAAATAAAACGTAATCCATGCTAAAGCATTAAAGTTGGTTGTGGATGTCACTTCATGATGCATTGACTTTATGTGCATCATATTATCATCGTAACAATTTTCAGACAAGATCCAAGTCTCGGGAATTTAGCAAGAGCTACATCGTTGCAGAAGCTTGATAGTTTGGATAATTGATAATTTAGAGGATCGGGACATGTTTGGCGATGTATGGACGAATATAGCGGAGGCGCAAAAGGTATAACTCGACAGACCATCGATTATAAAATGACCCATACCAACGGCTAGAGCCCATATCGGGCAGTGAACTTGCATGGGACTTAACCATGTGAAGGCGGACCGGGGAAACCATTGTGGTTTTTCAAATGGATGCACGACGCCTCTAGAGATACGTCGGGGTGAAAGGCAGGTTGCATGAAACCACTTTCGCCAAAGCCCTAATGTCACATGTTCCAATACGTCAAATCAAACACTCGTGGGGCCAGTGACGGCTCGTCAGAATCACCCCATTTCACTCATTCGGTACTTCACAATAGTATGATGTCAGGTGAACACTACCATATAACGAACTCGAAAGTTAATCATTTGAAATGGATTGGCCAAGCATGGTAAACCAACATACCTATAGGTGAATCTGT
>ML786114.1:473906-486886 GCA_009831015.1 Picea engelmannii
TCTATAACTACCGATTCTCAAGTATGGAGGCATCATCTCATCCATAAATGAAGTAATCTCCAATTCGCTCGACTCTTTGATTTATGTAGGAACATTTCGGTGTCCACGAAATTAGGATACATGGACGAAGCTATATCCAGTGAAACCGATCATTCAGGCAACATGGAAAATTTACCTATGAGAAAGAAGGAAAGGGTAATTGCACGTATATTAGCAACTAAATTCCACATAGAACCTGTTGCAAACTCAGAATTGGAAGTCAATCTAAATCTCCTTATGAGGGATCTAGCCATCAGCATGCCAGCTATGAAAACGAAATGGAGCAAACGGCAGAAGACATAAAACATGCCCGAAACGGCTGAAAGCATTGGGGAGAATCAACCGGCATGGTTGGATACTCTAAAGGAGGAGATCGCTAAGCTAAAATGAACTCTCAAGTGGAGATAAGTACATCCCAACAAGTTTTGTACAAATGGCGCCTAGATATGGTAAACATGTTCCTAACAATCCCTCTAAAATACGGTAACGGTTATTATAAATCATTCCTCTTTGTAACTTATCTCTAATTTTAGAACGATGAGAAATATGAAATTTTTAAATTCCATAAAGGAACCTTCTCTATATATATTATCTTGAGGACATAGAAAGCATGGAGAAGAGAGGAGCCTTCCCTCTGTGCAGGAAGACCTTTGAAAATTTTTGGGGCTAGAATGAATATATAAATGCAGAAGCGGATTTTGGACTGTTTATGAACAGATTCTAACTGGTGGTGATATGAGTTTTGTTTTCCTTTCATAGTACGTGTTTCCTGTGATATTTTATTCCATATACAATTTTCTTCTGTTTAAATTGGAAAGTTAAAGGCCCAGAATTCATCATTTGATGCTCTTGGTTTAGCAATTTAGACTATGTTTATCTCTTCTGAACTAATTCAGAATTCATTCCTATAATGATATGATATAGTTATGTGTTTCTTTATCCTCTGATGCCATACAATTTTTTCAGATATAAACTCAGACTCACTACCCGGTTAAGCCTTTTCCTCTTAATAGTTCTCATGGTTTGACAATGTATTGTTTATTCTAGACCCCATAGCCCAAATGTCATCTTCATTCGTCCAATCGTTTTATTAAAAAACCCAAAACAAACCAAATCTAGCCACCGATTTCCATAGACATACCCAGTGACACTAGAGAGCCCTCTCTGAGTTGATCAGGCTAGTGCCTAAGCTCTAAAGATGGTTGAAATAGTTACCTCTGCCATTTTTCTATTCAGCTGGACAGAATTTACAGAGTGCTAACACATCCAAATGATGTTGTTCTAACATACATTGAGTGTAGGCATATTGATAAATATAGTGCTATGTGTCACAAGAAGAATGAAGTGGGTAGACTTCAAACATTCAAGTATGAACCACATTTATCATTGGATATATGAGCTAGTGTCAAAAATATGATTGAATATAGTCTTAATGTCATGACGGTTTGGGAAAAAATCATTTCTCATGAGGAGCACCAATCTTGTGAGTTATTCATAGGGGTAACTCATGATACCTTAATTACAAGGATGAATATTTCAAAATTTTACCATATTATTAGAAAGAAATAATACATGAAGAATGAGAGTGGTCCAACAAGTTTCGAATATTGGTACAATCAGTTTCCTGATTAAAAAAAAATTCTACCAAAAGCAAGATATTGTGTAAAACATACCATTTATTAAAGGCATACAGACACACTATATGTGTTCAATTATGGTGACTCATTCACACAACAATGCTATGTCCATGGATTATACATTTAGGACCAATATGTATGGGGTGTGTATTATCAACCCTTTCATTTCTTTATGGTGATTAAAATGAATTCTTTTGTGTTGAATATAATATTTATACTTATGTGCTTTGGATGTAGTATCAAATTTATATGTTAATGGTACCCAAAAAACATTGTAATAGTGTCCCAATGGTTTGTGTGATTTCATCACATAATACTAAATATGGTATTTGCAAATGGTTGTCTTCTTTATTTATATGGGAATGAAAGAATGCCTAGATTGGTATGTATGAGTGTTTATCATAAATGTTGTTGCTACTGAGTTTTATACTTTAGGGTTCCACATTTGTTTTTTTTAAGAAACATGAAAAGGTAATGTTACGTTCATATAATCTACAATTTTCTCATGCAATACCGTTTCAAAAGTTTAGCTATTTCCTCCATCCTACTATGTGTATGACATTTTCATTGAACATGGGTGAAACATGTTGGAAACAAAGTCAAATTCAAGGAAAACAAAGTTCACATTTTTCATGCTTTAGGGGAAATCATGCACTCATGCCACGATGATTAGTTTGTACAAAAAACAATTGCAAAAATATTTCATGAATTCAGTGAAGAAAAAAAGTTTCTAAAATATTTTGACACCACTTAGCTATCCAATGATAGAATCCATGAATGTCTTGTAACATTGGATTATGACTATTTTTCCAAAATTGCATGTCTGTAGTCATTACTCTTTAGTTGATGATAATTTTTCTTCTAAATATGTGGGTGAAAGATGATAAGAAATTCCCACATTCCAATCAAGATACAAATAATGTAATTCAATCCTACCATAGGTATCTAAAATATAGGTACCTATATGAGGAAAATAATGCATGCCACACATATTAGATGGATTGAATAACATTTGTGTTGTTAACAAAAGTTGAACTATATTATATTCATAATAAACGTTTACAAGAAGTGGGATTATAAGGCTAACAAAGTGTGAGAAATAAGAGACTCTCAAATTCTAGAGAAATCCAAATACCAAACAAAGATTGTTTGAATGACCCAAAAAGTATATATGAATATATGGTCCATGGCCAAAATAAGGATACTCCTGAAATATGGTATTATGTCATGTACATAGGATTTGAGTTTAATTTTTTTAGTTATGATTGGGAATAGAATGACAATTTTTTGTCAGCATGTCTTCAAAGTTCAAATGTGGGCCAAAGAATATGATTTGGATGTTAATATATTACCAAATATTTCTAGTCTGATTATTGAGTGTCTTGGATTTTTAGTTGACTTAAATCAAACAATTACATTGAGTACACTACTAGAAGACCAAACAAGCATTCACCATGTGCATATTTTATTAGATCATGTTGATTTTGAGACTAAAATATTGAACAATCCAATCTCCGAGGATGATAGATTGAAATTTGTACATGCATCCATCAATAAAAGAGTGAGGGATCTAATGAGAAATTTTCCTACAAATTTGGACCATTTAGAAGCAATTGACAACTTGTTTTACACTTTAAGTGAAGAGTTAAAAAAAATCCAGTGTCATGTCTCCATTTAAAATTATGACTAGAAGATGACATAGTTTTTTGAGCTCACAAAGTAAAGATACATGCCATGGTAATGAGAGACATTCAATTAAGGATAAACCATGATTTAAAAGGGTTGGATGGGTTCACACAAACTCAAAGAAGAGAATGGACAAACAAATGTAACTACTTTCTTCAAAAGAACAAAGGAATGTGAAAGAAACCTTTAATCATGTGCAAGATTATGTTCCATATAATATAGGCATTGTAATTTGAGGTTTTTATTTGTTTGCATGATATAAGTTATATTATTATCCTCAATGTGATTGTAAAAATATTGTTTGAATGTTGTTACAGTTGAGGGATCCACATCTCATAATGAACCTTGCCATGTTCGACATTGTCAACTTCAATTATTTTCTAATGATATCATCCAAGATTAACACATGTATACATTTTCAATTTATTGTCAACAAATGAGAATTGTAAAATTATTTATATAGTTCAATTAAAGCTTGTCTAATTAAATATTAAGTGCATTGTCTCTTGCAACCAACAATAACTTTATTTTATTTTAATGGTTTAATCTATACGATCAACAAATGAAGTAGTGATCCAAGAAATTAGCATAGACATACCAACAATCCCATTGATTCCAGATTTGAACACATGAGGTTAGATGAAAGGTACATTTAACATTAAATTTATTGGCAAGTAATTACAATAATAATTATTTTGATTTACTAATACAAATAATGCTACATGAATCACATATTATTTTAGCATGTAGATTAAATAATAAGAGTTATGAAATCATTCTCAAAATATTTTGATTTTGAAGCAAAGACAATATTATTGGTTTTATTTTTTAAATTATGTTACATAGTCTAAAGATTAATAATTATACATTATTTTATTTGTGGTTTTTAGGAGTACTAGGGGATTGGATATAATGTAAGGTTGCAAACATTTGGATGAAGGTTTGCAAAATTATTTTTTATCTCATAACATAAGCGCAATTCTATATATGACTATTATTTTAATTTTATAAAACATTATTTGGATTATGTGGAGAGACATGCACTATTTAACTATATTTTGAACAGAGGAAACATCATGATGAGCCATGAAATTGACATCTTTTGCTACCAGTTTTTCTTTATTTCTAAACTCATTTTCACTTATATGTAACCAAGTATTAGTCCATTTTAATGCTCGTATGTGGGATTTAGGTTCAAGGTGTTTTACATGGAATTTATTTTAGTATTTCATGTAAATTTATGATTAAACATTATAAAAATAATGTATTTGTACTTATCTTTGAAAAACAGATTTGTTTGCTAATGATTGCAGGTTTAGTTGAAACTTGTAGTAGATCCATATCAAAAGATCCACGAATTGGGTCAAAATAGACACTTTCGCCAAAAATCTCAACAACCCAGACCATATTTGGAGAGATATCAATGATTTGCCAATCTGTAGTAATCTTCTCTTGCTCCAAATCCTTATGGTCAATAATTTAAATTTCCAAAGATATATTTCAGCAATCAACTATTCCATGGATATAAAATCATCATCAACCATATTGGAACCATTCATGGTTTTAGTTATGAGTCAATAAACAAGGATCTTGGAACCATTTATGAGTTGGTTTTGACTTGCTATTATTAAAAATTTATTATAACCACTTGAGAATCCTGTGGATTGGCATTTAATATTTGTTATTTATGTTTCAAGCAAGTTTGTGTATAAAAGAGAGTGTCATATCCATTCTATAGGGAGGACTCGTATAGCAATAGTCCAAATTATGATGGAATAAGCCACAATTTCTTGAGATCTTCTTTAATATAGATTGCAGATTTCTAATTTTCTATGTAATTTGATTTGATTTAATTTGATGTTATTGTAGTTTAGTTTCAGTACCATGGGAGGCATATCTCACTCCATAAAGAACATACATTTTTTGCAATTTTTCATTGATATTTTATTTCATTTTGTGTGTGTATGTGTCAATTTATCTCTGCAATTTGACTTCCTATACAATATTTTAATTTTCCACAATGAAATTTCCAATTCATAGGTTAGATTTTATCAGATCCTACCAACAACAGGAGCGATGATTCATGGAAAAAGGAAGCACCTTAAATATGTGAAGATATATCTTGGTGAAAATAGGGTCATAGTAGCATGATTGATGTTAAAGTACATGATCATTGCTAGAGTGATTGAGTTAGATTTTGATTTGTGAAGTGTGGTGTGATACCTTTCCGCAATGTGATTTCAATTTGTAGATTAATAATGAAATTTCCATTTCTCAAAAGAATATTAGATAAACTAGTGCAAATTAAGAAGTGTAAGCCTGCACATACAATGCATGACATCTTGCAATCATTTGAACCCTGGGTTGAAAATTAGTGCACGAACTCTTTGATTACTGAGGTAATTAATTAGCTCATCACATCAATTTCTAACAAACATAAAGAAGTGTGATTTTTCTAGATAGGATTTGATGTAATTGGGGCATGTGATTGGTGGAGGTGAGTTGAAGATATATCGACAAATATAGTGATCATACTTAAATGGCCCACTCCTGATATTTTTTAAGAATTTAGGATTTTTGTGGGAGTTGAAAAATATTTACGAGAGTTTATAGCATCATTTTCAGATAAGTAAACACCACTTCATGTTGTAACAATCGGTTCTAAGATTTTTTAGTGGGGTAAGAATCATCATAATGAATTTCAAGAATTGAAGAAAAATATTATTCAAGTCCATATCCTATCACTACCTAACTTGAAAAATTCATTTGAAGTAGAAATTGTTGCTAGTGGGAATATTATGGATGCAATGATGAGAGGAGGAGACCAGTCTAATATCATTTAGATCTATTCTATGGAGCATAACTAAGCTACCCTACATATGATAAGGAACTCTAATCCTTAGTGTAGGTGGTGGATAAGTGCAAGAACTATATATGGATAAGGAGACCGTCATCCATACTAATCTCTAGCCTTTGCAAGAGTAATTAGATGCCCTGGCCCAATGGTATCCTTCATTGCAATCTTAGGGATTAGCTTTTTCAAGCCTTGATTATGAAATTATGCCAATATCCCCATACAAAGGATCTCTCTCACCATACATGTACCATATCTTTGAAAAATTATTTCCACATTTTCTTCAATATTTCACAAAGAATCCCATCCATACCTAGAGGTTTCCATTCTTCATTTAGATAGTGCCTCCCCAAACTCCTATTCTACAATTTCAACACTAAGAAAATCGCCTTCAGTGATACAAATTTTAGAATGAGTATCCCATGACACCATTGGCAAGATGCCACAACATCATTAATGAAAGTGTATTTCAAAAATATATTTTAAAAGTACAACTTAACATCTTTCTATTTTTTTCCAAATCCTCCATGAAAATGACTTCTATTTTCACAAATCCCACAATTCTTTGAGAAGTGTTCTTCCCTTTTAAATAATCAAAAGTAGAATTTTGAAGGCTCATTCCCTTCCCTGTTGAGTGCATATTTAAGTTTGTTAAATTTCAATTTCAATGAGAACAAAATCTCATTTTCCAAATATAACAATTTGAGAAACTATAACTATTGATTTAGTAGTAAGATGTCAATTAAGCACCAACAATATCCATAACCAGGAGAACCATCTCTACGTGTTATCTCATCTTTGTGAGAAACAATTATGAGATAAGCCTTAATGATAATATTGTGTGCATGTGTGTAGTCCTAAGGGTTAGCACAATAAGCCCAAGGGGTTAACTCAATAAGTTATCACAATGTTTCTATGCATTTTTCTAGTTACATGACAATAGGTGTCCAGCTCTGATTCCCCTAGATAAGGTGCACTAGTCTATGCAAATGGGTTTACTAGGGATGTTATCCATGAATTTGGGGAGGAATCCCTCATGTCTACTTATGAGGTTTTCCTTTGAAACACACACACACACACACACACAACTCTGAGGGTTAGCAAAATCAGTTTATGCTCTTATACTAAGCCCAGAGAGGTATTGGGATCAAATATTATTTTGGTTGTATGGATTATTATCTGCGTGTGAAATGGGAGGTCAATTAGCCTTCCATTTTAAAAAAATTGGAAAAGCTTTGTGAAGGTTGGATTGTTACCAACACCTCATTCTTCTCTTAATAATTTAAGGGCAGGGAGAGATTATTTCCTCGAAAATATTATTTCCAAGGAAAACCTTGTAGGAAGCCCAATGGATTCTTCCCTACATTCATGGATGACATCCCTAGTAAACTTGTTAGCACAAACTATTTCACCTCACCTAGGGGGATTCAAATGGTTGGCTTGTTACTAACACCTCATTCTTCACTTAAGAATGTAAGGGTGGGAATAGATTGTTTCCAAGAAAAACCTTGTAGGAATCCCAAGGGATGCTTCCCCACATTCATGAATGGCATCCATAGTAAACTCGTTAGCATAGACTGGTGCACCTCACCTAGGGGGATTAAAATTGGGCACCTATCGACATAGAATAGCCAAATTCCCAACAATATTGGAGATAATTGGTTGCAATAACCCCTTGAAATTTTCTAATCTCCTCTTTGCACATTCATCTTTGTAAAGGACACCCTTCTTATGTAAGATAATTTGTCTCCTCTACTATCACTCTCTACCTTTGTACCTACTTTTTTTTTTCCAACATTAGGCTATGTGCTATGTGCTTGAGTTTCTTGATTTCTTCTTCACTTCATGAGACCCTCGTGGCCTCTATAGAAAATTGTGCCTTTGCATCTTCTACCTTATAATGATCGTTCCTCATTAGGATCAACTTTTTTCTTAGTGGGAGTGCATATTCCCCTTGTAACATAATACATTTGTAATAAGTTTCATAAATTAGTAACTTGGGATGCGGCTTTGATGAATAAATAAGTAGTTAATTATTTATTTGTAGGCATAGTTTGATATAGTTTGTAAGATGTAATTATATATTTCTTGAAGAAGATGTGATGGTTGCAATTTTCTTCATGAAAAACTAAGTGGAAAACAAAACCAATGAGGAGACATGGAGGAAGTAGAAAGAGTTGTTGAAATCCCATCAAAATCTTAAAAATGTCAAGAAGTCCATAGTTGAGATCCCAATTTTCAGTGTTCACCAAGAGTATGAGGAAAATTCCATTGAGATGCATCAACAAATCTCTTCTAACCATCATCTTGAGAATCTATTCTAGGCTCTTTGAATGCCACGAGAACTCATTGCTCCTCCGTAACACCTATGCAATCCATGGGAGGCCAATGTGGTGATATTAATGGTGCTAAGTGTTATATTCATAATGAAGAAAAATGCAGAAACATAATGGAAATAATTGAAGCAGTCAGGAAACCATGATGAACAAAGATAAATAGAATATTGGCATAAAAGGCATACTCTATAATCATTAATGAGAAAATAATCATGTACATAGACATACATATATAATACAAAAATACCATAATTTTCATGTAACTGTATAACAATTAGTTAAACTAACGAGCTATGATTAGAGTTTCTAACATCCCCCCTTAATCATAAGTTCGTTATTTCCTAAAAAACTGCCACTACTCCACAACTAGAAATGTGTCAAGAAAAATATTCAGAGAGCTTAAGATCCACTCTGAACTCTGAAAAAATAGCAGAAGTTGATGTTTTCTACTAAATTGGTGGTTTAAGGGTGACCACAAACTCATTTGGTGGTTTCGAGATGACCACAAACCAAATTTCTAGCAGAAGATGATGTCTTCTTCTAAATGGCATGGTTTTAAGTTGACCATAAACTAACAAGAACTCAAGGCTCAAAAATATGAAAATGTAGCAAGCAAAACTTCATGTCTTCTACTTAATTGGTGGTTTTAAGCTAACCACAAACTATCAAGATCTCAAGGCTAAAAAACTATGAATGGAATGGTTTTAGGATTACCACAAACCATATCAAAAACAATATGTTCAGGAACAAGACTGCATACCAGGAACTATGTTGCATACTTGATCATTTGTTCAGAGGCTCTAAATCAAACTTGGAACCTAACTGAAAACTTTAGATTCCCCCCCTGTCAGGGACAAGTGGTTCAAATTCCCTCGATCGTCATTCACAAGTATGGCCAAGAAGAGATCCAACACATGTATAAGTTGTACTAGAACAATGAGTACTCTTTCACAATGTATACACAGATGAAGATCGAAACACTGATCTATCATCTGATCATTATCAACTTCATTGAATTCACTGATTTTGTTGTCAACAGACTACATGCTTATTTCTTATTTGATCATTTGTTCACGTACTTTGGTCCCTCAATATGAGATTACTATCCCTCAATTTGATATTACTATCTCATATTTTCCCCCCTTAATTGAATATTCAATGTCTCTGATACACCATCAAGCTACACAGTGGTTCATGCCACATCTTGACACAACATCCTCTCTATGAACAAGAGGAATAGAGTTTCCTGACTCAACAGGACTTACTAAATAGATGGGGAATACAACACCCTATGGAAAGACTTACAACTTGGACCAAAAACTCAGGGGTGTCGGGTACAACCGATCATGTACCCTATTACAATCATATTTTGAACAAACACACAATCATCTTCTGAACAGACACAAATACAGAATGGAGGATAGAGACAAGTCCTGAATGAAATGCAAATCAAAGGTAGTCTTTGAAACTTGAATTATGACATTTCTCACTAATTCCCCCCCTGTCAACTGAAAAATGAGAAGTCTAGTTAATGAGATATACCCCTTTGAAAGGGTAATCAAACCATCTTCCAACGGAGTTTGAAGACTCGATCTTCAACTCATAAGACTACATCAATTGAGCCTCGGTCATACCCTATATCATCCAATCCTGAAAAACATGCATGCCCGTCAACTGTAGAAATATATCCAATAAAGTACAGTTGTACTTTTGTATAAATACGTCAATAAGAATGCTCCAATAAATTAGCTTCCAAACGCCAACACCAATTCCCTAACCATTCAAAATGAATATGTTTATGCTTGGTCTTATGACACCTTAATGAGAGGTGATTTGTCTTCCCACAAAATCTACATGGGTAAAGATCAAAACAGTTTGACTTATCATTGCCAAACCGCTGACAGTGTTTGCACTGTATAGGTTCTTTATCCGACCGATTATCATGATCTAGAATATCTGTAGCAACATCATCATCAACAATATCATGTACATGTTCCTTACAAATATCCTCAAGCTCTGTCTTCTTATCATCATTCAAAAAACCTCCACTCACAAAGAAAATAGGTTTGCTATAATTAGGAATATGAAAAAGGTTGTCAACATCATTTTCATATCCTAGTCCATATCAATTTCCTTTAGAGCATAATTCTTCCCATGGTCGAACAATTCTAATTTCTTTTCCACATTTATCCACAACTTTTTCTGATGTAGGGACTTCATCCAACTCATCTTCATGTTTATGAGTGTCATCACTAGTCAACTGAGAATCTTCATTATTTTCATCCTTGATGCCATTTTGTTTGTTGAAATCACATTGTTGGTGTCGAAGGAGATTTAACTCATCAAATAACATTTTGTTTTGAAGTTTGAACATATCAACTTTCTTATGTGTTACTTGTAAACAAGTAATCACTGTACTGAGAGTGCACTTGTTCATTGCAATTGTAGATTCTATAGTTGAGTTAATTGATTTGTTCAATATTGTAAATATTTCTTCAATTCTTTTCATTTTGCAGAATATGGAAGAGAGATGACGAATGACTTAGGCGCACACAAAGATCCTAAGACCCCCTTATTCAATTTCAGGTGGGTTAAGGATGCAAAGACAAATATGCAATTTTATTATGTAGGATGATCCCCTATCACTCCTTTTACAAACTTAAAAAAAAACCCTTATAACGCCTTTACATGTTCAAGGCAAAATAAAAACCCTTATAACTCCAATTACAATCAATGGAGAAAACGCTTCCATACAAAACCTGGTCTTTCTTTTAAAACAAAACTTGACCTCCACAAAACTCGGTCTTTATTTTAAGACAATCTTTTGA
This sequence comes from Picea engelmannii, assembly GCA_009831015.1. Taxonomy (NCBI): domain Eukaryota; kingdom Viridiplantae; phylum Streptophyta; class Pinopsida; order Pinales; family Pinaceae; genus Picea; species Picea engelmannii. The sequence goes on from ML786114.1 coordinate 485,287, forward strand.
GAATTAAACTGGTACCTTTACCATACGACCTCCACTAGCGTTCAATCTCCACCAAAAAAGACTATCCAATTTAGGCATTTTTCTCTTCTTGGCCTCTGCAATTCGCGCGACCTCTTCTTTCTCTGGTTCCACAAACCAACAAACAATTTGCTTCCTTCACGCAGATCACAAACAGTCTGGCGGATTTCTCTTGCACGCTGGTGGCTCCTTGACTTGGTGGATCCTTGTACTAAACATGTGTCTCTTAGATTTAAATGCATCAAATACCAATCCCTCTGAAGTAGCACCTCATCCAAAAGATTCAATTAAAACCAATCCTCAACAAGTCTCCTAGAGAATCGCTCAACTCCATAGAGGGTCGTAGTCATTAACCAACCATCCACAACATAATCGCAAGTACTAAAGAAGTTCATACCCTCACAAAGGCACCCGTTATCTAACGTCATTTCTCAAAATTATGGGGAGATTCTAAATGAAGTTCTGGTTAAATAAGCAACAAGCATCTGACAACTAGATGCATGAAGCTTTCAAACCATTAAAAAGGTGTAGCATTCAGAAAAAAGATGGAACCATTGAAGATGTTTTGTGCAAGGAAGCATAACCCTCCTTCCAACCTCGAGGGAGACACAATTCCATTCTTATCCAATAAGGCTAGTCCTTTCTCAACAACTCTCACATTTAGCCATCACAATCCCACAGGCACCAAGATCAGAAATGTGCTCTAATACCACTGTTAGATTCATAATGAAGAAAAATGTTGAAACATAATGGAAATAACAGAAAACCATGATGAACATATATAAATAGAATATTGGTAGAAAAGGCATACTCTATAATCATTAATGAGAAAATAATCATGTACGTAGACATACATATATAATACAAAAATACCATAATTTTCATGTAACTCTATAACAATTAGGTAAACTAACTAACTATGATTAGAGTTTTTAACACTAAGGTGAATGAAAGAGTATTTTAATAAAGTTTTGATTGATGTAGATTTCAAGAAGTGTTTGGATGACCTACTATAATGATCTATACAACAACAAATCTATTGGTCAATCAATTATTAGTTTTATTTTTTCTTACTAATTGTTTATTCCTTAACACATAAGGGGTAACTTGAGAAATTTATCTCATCACTATCCTTGTACAAATCAATAAATAATTTTATCAATTTTAAAAATTAAAAAACCATGTCAATTAAAGCAAGTAGAAAATATAGTTCAATTATATGGAAGTGACATGCTTGTGATTAAATTCATGCTTATGCATGTGCATCGCACATGCAACAACAATTAAGGCTTTGTGTGAATGCTAAGTGATTTTGGCAAAATAGATACCCTCCACTAGTGATTGTTTGTCTATGTTCTATGAAATCTGTACATTGCACATAAAACAACAGATGTTCTAAGTACTTGTCATGAGGCTTGGCTTCTATCTTTGAATATAAGAGAGGTGAACAACCTACATGGTTCTAATACAAGCTTAGTTCACTTATGCAAATTCAATTTGTTTTTCTTTTCTGTGGGATGATATGATTATAGATCATCCCTTCAACAATATTTGGTCAATGACCTACATGGTTCCAATGCAA
>ML786114.1:488169-513209 GCA_009831015.1 Picea engelmannii
AACAGTAAGTCAATTATTGATTTCAAAATATATTTATATATGATATCATATAGTAAATTATGATTAATTTACTGTTTTTTCATCATCTTTGTCCATTAAATTTATAAGATGAAAAAACAGTAAATCAAATGTTTTTTCATCATTAAATCAATAGTATGAAAAAACAGTAAGTCAATTATTGATTTCAAAATATATTTCTATATGATATCATATAGTAAATTATGATTAATTTACTATTTTTTCATCATCTTTGTCCATTAAATTTATAAGATGAAAAAACAGTAAATCAAATGTTTTTTCATCATCTTGTCCATTGGATGTTCATTAAATTTATAAGAGGAAAAAACAGTAAATCAATTATTAGTTTTTACTACATGATGTCTAATATTCACCCACTCAAAATATGTCATTTTCTACAGAGATCTATCAACATATGCATGCAAAGTATTATTTTCAAGGATATTTAAGATTTAAGTTGACTGATTCAAAGAGTACAAAACCTAAAGATAAGTTCTTCCCTTTACGATCATAAAATTTTTAAGACAAAATTTATCATTATATTTTGGACTAAATTTAAATCATAGATTACCAAAAATAAAGGTTATTCCACGGATTGTGCTGATGCGTATGCTGATGGGTGCATGGCAGTAAAAGGTCCCACGCTCCACTGAAGTTTCGCTCGATCTCTTTCTTCGCCTTCACTGGATTATACAACAACGACGAGATATAATAAAGCAAATGGGTACAAAATCCACGTGATGAGATTGACGGTGTGTCCTTTTAGGTGTATCATCTATCAAATCCGTCTTTGTGTGTTTGTCCTCTCATCACCCTTCTAGCTATATCGACTCCTCCTTTTCTTCTCGTTGTAAGAAAAATATGCACGGCTACCAACAGAGGTTGTTGTGATGTGAAAGGAGAGAATATGTTGAGATTCACATTCAAGAGGATGGGGATTAGGGTTGGAATTTGGATTCATCTTTATTAGTAAAAAAAAAATTGTTGATCTTTTGGGTTTTTATATTGGTCTTTACAAAAGTTTTTTTTTTTTTTTTTTTTTTTGTAAAATTGTGTACTTCATTATTGAAGTATTAATAATAAATTAACCCTTTAATAATAAAGATTTGATGTCAAATTAAAAGTTTTAACTTTCAAATTCACACACTCTTCAAAAACAAGAAAAACAAAATAACTACAACAATAAAACATTTCAAAGTTAAATACATTAAAAGCCAATCAATAAAATGAAAACAAAGGATTAGATCAACATGGTTTGATAAACATGGTTCTTTCAATCCATGCAAACAACATCCAATACCAGTCAATAGAATTAAAAATGAAAATTATAACAATTGGGTGTTCATTCTCAAACCAGAAGAAAAAAACCCAATACATTCAAATATCATTAAAACACTAACCAATAGATTAAACACATAAGATTTTTGTATCGAGATAAACCTGAAATTCAATATTTAAGCTTTATTCTATATTCATTATGAAACTAAATACAAAAAGAAGAGGGCTAATAAAAACATGGATGAAGCCTAAGGCACCGGTTTTGACACCTCTCGAATCCTAAGGAAAATATCATTTGGTTGACACACACAATGCTTGCACATGCATCATTACGCATCCAATTCTGAGAGGCAAAACTCCACACTATAACACAAGTATTTGGAATTTCCCATTCGTACACAAAGACATCATTTGGAAATCAGGGTCTTTCCAAGCCCTACTTTTAGTTGCTCTTCACTCTTCCACAACCTGCCTCTTCTCCCCTGCACTGTAGGTTGTCATGACTCACGAGTTCTCCCAAGTCCCATTCATCCCAACTCCCAAATCGTAGACCGTCGTGAATGTAATAGTATGGATATAGAATCAACTCCATTGATTAGAGAAAAGGGTTGTGGGCAGCCACAATTCCTTCCCTAAAACACTTTTCCATTCATCATGATCCTTGGTTATGTCAAGTTAGGACGTCGGAACACCATGTCCACATCCACAGACAAATTTCAAAGCATACTCTGAAACAATTTGAATGATAAAGTTACAATAATCACATCTCCCCACTTGTCAGTTGTCAAATGGAGAAGAAATCCAGTGAAAATCACCAAATCGTCGAACAAATGCTCGTTCTCCTATGAACCAGGGTTAGTGTCGCTCCCCAAACCAGGGAGGGAATATTTGACATGAGGCTTTTGGGTTATTACATTTATTACATGACACATTCCTCGTTATAAAGGTAAAGTGAATTAAATAATAAATCATGATTTTATGATTTTCTCATGGTTAATGGAAATGAATGGTTAAGCACATTAAACCTCTCTTTTTGTTGTGCCGGTTCTAGGATCCCATCAAAACTATTGCATTAAGTTCTTTCTGTCTAGATTACTACTAATACGAAAAAATATTATTTTGCTTTCTGTCGAGAATAGTACTAAAATGAAAATATTGAATCTAATAAAAAAACCTGCTTAAATTGCATTAGCTTGTCACCATATCAATCTCGAATGAACTAACTGCCCATTTAACCACAGTGATTTAATTGCTTCAATATTTACCTTTTACTCTCAAAGTCTCTGGCAGGATAAGGACATAAAACTGAACAATCTGCTCTAAGTCTTTCTAGGCACTCAACAACATAAATGTTATCTTGTCACAGACTCACATATCCCGTCATAACTACACAATTAATCGCACTATCTATCTTAATCGAGTAGGATCATGGATGGTACATTAGATTCTCAACCCTCCAACACATATATGGACATGACTATAATGACATTTTCAAAAATTCATCGCCCATCATAAATGTGTTTAGTGGACCTGGTTTCTCGTTCAAATAGATGGTAAGGTAGAAAGTTTGGTCGTAAAAAACAGGTAAAATTCCCTCTTACGAGCATTTTTCCCATCAAATTCCAGCCCTGATGGGGATAAATGGGTTTTCATTCAGAGATATTAAGTACTATACATTGACTTAATCATTGGTTCATTGCATGGTGCTTAATATTTCTCATCTCCGTTTAGGTTTGTGAAGCGGAGATTAATAAAACATTATTTCTATACTTGTTTAGGTGTTGGCTTGCAGTGGGCAGATCACCAACAAAACCCTTAAGACACCGGCTCTTTCGGCTTCACCTGCAAGAAGGTGAATTTTCACCTGAGGTATCTATGGAGACTGCAGGAACCAGGTTTTCATAGTCATGGAGGAATGTGAGACATTCATTCTAACCATTCGACTTAGCATTCATTCATTATACCATTCATTATGTGCATATAACCATAAAAACATATAACATATTCATACTACCCAACATACATTAAGTGTGCACAATAAACAGAGCAGTAAATAAACACATCGAAGAATAACATAGAGACACCATATTTTAACGTGGTTCACTCAATATGGTCTACTTCCATAACTATATGCTTCTTATATTATCATTTAGCATCATCTCTTACAAAAGGTGCATACTACGCTCATACATAATATCTCAGTTATACCCAAAATGTATTTGTCGTTCGCGCATACAGTGCCCAGTTAGCTCATTCTCTCCTTTCCAACTAAGCTCACTTTATGAACATGAATCATTTCAGAGTTATCACCACCTACTTTCTACCCAAAACCCTTACATATTTATACTTTTACATTAGGGCTTAGCCCATTATAAAATTGACCAAAATGCTTAACTAACTTCCTCCTCTCACGCGTGCTAACCCCTGAAAATGCGCTAACTTCCTTCCTTTCTTTTGCATGCTGCTCCTTAGACGACTTGTGGTTTTCTTCCCAAACTAGTCCCAAAATGTCCTGCTCCAAAAGGCCCCCAACATTCACATGTGGCTCAGCCTGAGCCACTTCAAGCCTTCTTCCACATCGCAATGAACTTCTAGAACATTTCTCTTGCAGTCACGACCTTTTCCTTTACTTGTGTTTCCTAGCACAAAATTTCCTCTATGTAGTAATGTGGGTCTTCAACTTCTCTCCACTCTCTTGCGTTGTCTGCTTTACTATGCCTTGTACAACTACAAGTTTCTCTGTTACTCATAATGCTTCCTCTTGCAGCGTCTTAATCTTCTATAATGTAACTTAATGCTTGTGCTTTCTCTTGCATCTATGTCGAGGGGAACTCTATAGCCCCTATTGATATATTTATCATTCAGCGCTCTGCTGATACTTCTGATGGATGAGAGGTCATCGGTCTTGCTTTTGTAATCTTCATTGTACTCTTCGTCTATTCTTCCTCTGTCCTTTGTTCTGGTGCTATCTTGGCTGCCTCCAAAAGTAGACGTAGTGAATCTATTTGCTCCTGCACATACATGTGTATATCCTCTTGTTTCTGTGTCGCATGTTGAAACGCTTCGGCTGTCACTTCCTTTACTTGATCTTCTATTTTCTCTAGGTCATCTTTTGTTAGGGCCAGGGTGGCCACTTCCTTGAATGATTTCCTCTTCTTGTGTTGGTGTATTGATTTCCCTTATCATGTTCTTTCCTCTTCTCTCCAGGGCATGGCATTATCTTTTGTGTTTCTCTTGTGCCATTTCCTTGTCCTTCTTGTTCTTGCTCGTGTTCTTCTTCTGGATCATTCTCTGGAGGTTGTGTTTCTGGCTGCTTTGTTTCTTGTACCAGGGTTTTCCATTCTTCCTCCCAGTCTTCTATAATTTGTCCAACTTCATCTCCTATCAACCTTTATCTGGTTGTCAACCACTGCTGATATGCATCCCTCTTGGCTTGGATATACATATGGTGTATTCATTCTTTAAAACGTGCAATCACCTTGTATGTTTCCACTACTTGTGGTACTATGTGTGATGTATCATGAATTCTCTGTTGAATTATCTCCTTACAAACATAGAAAGTGATGAACATATTATCCAATTACATTTTCTTGTGCGCAATATGCCACAAGTTCACATATCTTGTTGTCAAACATGGTTTTTTTGCAATTCCCATAAATTGGGTGTCTTTGGGCTCCATCCAAGACACTAATGCAATCAATATCAATAGCCATGCATAATAGAATTATGTTCCTTTATCTTGTTCCTCCTTGGAATCCATCAAGAATTGGTTTACCAGGAAATTCACCTAATTCATTTGCACTCCTACAACGCACTTCTTAGTTGTTGCTATTACAACTGTTGGTACTTGATCTTTGTGATATTTCCTCAACAATTTACACGCCAACACCTACGTCGCAAATCTGATAGTATCATCATTAATACTTGCAACATCCAAACCACGCGGTCCTCTATGTGTGTCATACATATCCTTCATCTTCTCCGCCAAGGCTTTCTCCTTAGATTTGTTCGTGAATAATGACAGTGGGTCTTCCCCTACTAATGGTAACCCGGTGATCCATGGAATGAGTTGAGTGTATATCGACACTGACCTATCCAACCATAAAAATCTGCCATGGATGCAGCTCAATAAAAACTTGACGCAGATGTTGATATACGCACTCCTACCAAAATACAGAATCTCTAATAGAGTCAAAATGTATGTTTTCTCTAGCCATGCTACCTACTTGTGTGGCTCTACTATAACTACCTATGAATCTGTGTTGAGTTCTATGCGTATGTACTTATCTGGTGCTAACTCTAGAAAATTTTGTACGTCTATCAAATCGCGGTCTACAAACTTCATATTTCCTATTGTGCCTAACATCTCTCCTTCAATGATTACCCCCAGTGGTATCTCTAGTTCGACAAGTTCATACTTCGGTTCCTTTCGTAGCTTAACCTACTTCGTTTTCATCTTCTTCGATGGCACATAATCCTTCATAAATTTAATCGGGCTTGGCCCTGGCATTGATGCTCCCACGGTTTCCTTGAAAATAGGTATCAGTGTCTTCCTAGTGTGTTGTTTCTTATGTTGTGATGAGGCTTCTCCTATATTTGATGGCACCATTGCTTTCTACAAATAACTCATGTATGCAACTTACTTGCTCGACTCTATCAAAATCACTTGACTCTTTCTGTCTCTTTGAATACTCAAACAACACTAACCTTTTTCTGTGGTCCCCTCGTCTACTTTTATAGCATGTCGCTAGGCTTTTCCATTCTTATTAGTGCCCAAATTTGCAGTCTAATCCACTTCCATTCGAATTCAATTCTTCCCTAACTTTTCATTAACTTTGTATCCTCCTGTGGATCATACGCTATATTTTTCAATCTGTCAAAATCATCTTGTCGTTTTTCATTTATGACTATGCATCTCCACTACTTCGTCTTCATGCTTATTCTTTAATGCTTGTCCCATCATGTTTGTTCTTTAATTCTTTTCCCGCCCTCTACGTAGATCTCTATCACAATTCAATCCTCCTTCCTGTATACAATTCCTTCCTCTTTCTACATCTCTATGACATTTTATGGTTTATCACCTTACTAGTTTAACTGTTTAAACGGTACCTTGTGCATAACTTTAACCTTTTGTATCTTGTCTCAAACTCTTTTATTTTTATTTTTATTTTATAATTTTTTCTATAACACAAATACTATTATACAAGTATTATAGTACACAAACTGCGCGCTCAGACTAGTGTGTGGAAGCACCACTTTCCCTGTACAGTTTCAACCAATGATCGTTAACCATCCTTCCACAACTTCCCCATTCAGTTTCTCTAACTGAACAACACCTGCATCTGTCACAAAGATATTCTTCAATCCAAAAGGCATTATTGTGTATCGGTAACATTCCCATTTCGTCACAAATGTAGTCTTATGTCTATCTTCTTGCGCAATCCTAATCTGATGATATCCTAAAAATCCATTAGAGAGTGAGTGGGCTTCCTGTCCTCCTACATTGTCTAAGACTTCATCTATAAATGAAGTAGGAAATGGACCATGTAAGAAAGCATCATTTAATTTCCTCAAATCTACACAAATTTTGATTCCTCCTATCTTCTTATCCTAAACCACCATTATACTAATCCACTCTGACTCTATGACAAGTCCAATAATTCCTACTTCTAGCATCCTGTCTATTTCATCTTTCACTTTATTCTTATATACCGGGTTCAATCGATATGGTCTCTGCTTCATAGACTTTTCATATGGCTTCAAAGGGATCTTTATCTCTCCTAGCTCTCCAGTAATCCACTTCATCTCTAAAAATGTAGTCGGGAACTGATTTTGATATTCACGCAGTAAATCAACAATATTTTCAACAGTTTCTTCATTCCAACAATATCCTATGTTCACAAACTTAGGTTTATCCTCTGTACCGATATTCACTTTATGTGTTTTCAATGGATTTGCATATACAAAAAATTCAAGCTATGTAGCTTCTACTTTGCAATCTCCTTTAGTTTATGGCACTTGTAAATTTCTCGGATCTTCATCCTCTTGGTCTTCTCCAGCGACATTATAGCATTCTAAAACTTCTCAAACCATCATAGAAGATCTATGTGCACTACATACAGGTACTAGTTCTATTGAGTCTTTTGATGCAAATATCTTGTCCTTGATAACATGCAGAGCTATGTCTACTAAAGGGGCATCATCTTCAAAATTGAAAGTAACCCTGAAGTTGTGAGTCAAATCTTCCCAATATGTTGTCTCTCTGTGCACATCCAATTCTAAATAATAGTTCTTTGGAATCGTATCCAGAGTATGTATAAACAAGTGTGTCCATTCTTACTTCGGTACCAATCTCCATGTCCTAATGCACTATATAACATGCTCTATAGGACAACTCAACCCCGTATACTTCCACGCAATAAATTTTTTTCCTGCCCTAAATATGACCTGTAACAATATTTTTCATTGCTACCAATCCTATATATGTCCTTATGTGCAACCCACCATTTTGTAGAAGTCACTTTTAGTGCGACATCTAAAGCTAACAGTCTTTGTTGTTTTTGTAACTGCAATTCAAATTCCTTTATAAAAGAGTCTATGGCTATTAGTCCATCATACTTTGGGGGATCACATACCTCAGTTCCAATCCATCGTAATGCACGGGTAATATGAACACATCTCCTTGTCGATACTTCATGTAATCTATGTTTCCAATGCTCCAGTGCTTCTTCTAAATGTGATGCATATGAACTAATACTTCACCAACTAAGTGCACCATCAATAGTAGGGTTCATAGAGTCATCCATCCGCGCAGTCACAGTATAAATATTATCAAGATATTTTCCCTTTGTTGGTTCCACATATCTTCTTCCGTCTATGGGATCCAATGGCACAACAACTTTTCAATCTCTTGATTCAAATACCATATGTATCTTCTTCAAATCAATCAAGGTCTAGTTATCAAAAGCTCAATCATGTCCTAGTAATTTTGGATAAGGCTTACTGCCATCTATTATCTCAATTACTTCGAAATCAACTAAACTGTGCACTCCATCAATGTTAGCATTCACCCCTGATAATCTTCCAATCGGAATAATACTATGTTGATTTGTCAACCTCAACTCAATGGGTGACTACATTAAATTTGGTTTTCCTGTCATCTCCCAGGTCTGCTTCGGAAGAACATTCACATCATATCCCAAGTCTAAAATGATATTATCTATGTCATAATCTCCTATCTACACATTCAATCAGAACTCCTTATTTGTCCTTCTCCTGCAATGTACTTGGTTAATTTCTCATTGTACAATAGGTATTTCCTTATTTTCTGCGCATTGATCAATTATTCCACATAGTGTGTTTAACACAGTCTCATCCTTCATTAATTCTAAACAAATCTTCAAGAAAATTCTGAGTGTACTTATCTTCTCAACTTGTCTTTCTAAATGGTCATATACTAGAGGCATGTCATACACTATTGGCCAATCATACACAGGTGGCGCGGTCGAAGTCGATGCTATCCATTATGTCTCCAACAATTATTTCCTTGCTTGATTGTATGTATGTTTTTCTTTTCTAGGATCAAACAACAAAAGAGGCTCTGCTACTTTCCTGACCCACTGCTTGGTCTGCTTTCCTTTTTCTATCGCATCAAATCGTGTTCTTTCTCCTCCGTGCATAACTGCTACTACCTTAAGTCATTTTTTGCATTCCTTTGCAGCTATCATATGCACATTTAGGTTCCTCTTTTCTTGCCACTTCATGATCATATGTGGACAATATTTTGTCGCGTGGTATAGTTGTATACAATAAGTACATGTCGTACAAGGATTCATATAGTCTCACGTCAAATTCCCATGTTGATTACAGTTATAACATGTAATTGGTCCTCTTCCTCTACCAAATCCTCCTCTTCCGCGACCTCTGAATCCTCCTCTTCCTCCTTGATTGTAGCCTCTCGGGGTATTGTACTACAGTACCCCTCCTTCCAGTCCTTCTTCCCCTTGGAATATGTATGAATCTGTAGTGCTCTCTCTCATCATATCTAGTGCACGACACTCATTTTCATCATGTTCGACAGACTTCTAGAAGTACTCTGATACTTCTACATTAACAGACAAGTAGTAGCGTGATGACCCATCATTATGCATATCTCACAATATACTCCTTCTGGTGGCAAGGGGTTCGGGGCTCTTGTAGCCAAGTATTCTTTAAAATATGGACACTCATTCTTATGATGACCTTATATTTTGCATGTAGTACACCATACTTCTTCACGCTTTTCCTTTCCTTTAGCAAGTTCTTGTAGCTGAAATGTCAATGTTGCTAACTGCAATTGGACCTGAGCCATCCCTACGCCATTCTCTCCTACAGGGGATGCTTCCAACCTCATAGCAATCTCTAGGGTTTTTTAATATGACCTAATCTTATGTTGTGTCAAAGGGCAGCGTATATGCGACAAAAATCCTGTAATGAACCACTACCTATGTTGCTCATCTAGAATTTGGAAAGCCAACCAGACCTTTAATCTTGAATCTTGAATCTCTAATCAAAATCCCATACTGACTCATTTGAAAAATGTTTGATCTCTTTCATCTCTGTAATACACTGCAACTCAGACTTTAGTTTGTGGAACTCTTTCAACAAGGCTTGCTTGAAGTCTTCTAATGTCCTGGTGTGTCTTGTAGGTATAGTAGAATGATACTTCATATACCATAGTAATGTGTGTTCTATGAATGTCGTTGCCAACTGTGCAATCTTTGCATCATCATCCTGGAAATTCTTCACTGTCCATATTGCTTCACAAACAAACAAATGATGTTATGGATCCTCTGTCCATGCTCCATGGAAGACAAACATCCTTAAAGTGGGGTCTAACCCTGCCATTGCGTGATGCATGGTAGTCATCCCTGGTGACACTAACTGATTCTGACTTGGCGTACTATTTCCACTACTCTGACTACCTTTACTACTATCTTTACTTCCCTCTCTAACTATAATTGACAAAGATTTAGAGCTTACCTCAATTCTTGGAGATGCACACGGGGTCATGGGTTCGACATAGAGTCTAGCATGAGTGGGATGTAACAAATATTCTTCTACAAGACTGAACTGACAGTCTTTCCATTACGTGTGCAAAATCCCTTTGATCTGGAGTATTACACCAGTGTCTATTTTCTAAATCTCACTGTGGTGCCCTTATGTCTCAGCCACGGTCCTCTTCTTACTATGCCTAAATATCATACCACTACAAAATACTCCAATATCTTCTTTCATCCCACATTCTTCTTCTCTCTACATCCTCATCCCATCCATTGCTCATTCCTTCTCTTCATCCCTGTTTTCCATACACTCAGACCATCCACTGGTCATCCCCTAGTCCCCCTATGTGAGCGAAGGCGCTTAGCTACTAGGGAAATCAGATTCCATCTTCATAACTCCCTTATCACACAACAACATCTTGGGCCAAGTAGACAATGAATTCAAATATCTTCCACGTGGACCCTTAAAGAACTCTCTTTCAACAACACTATATGAGTGGGTACAATCTATATAAAACTTGGTAATATAACCCCCTAATATACTATCTAGCCAAAAATCAACAACGCGCGAGATACAATTACTTATAGTATTCAATTGTTGAATCAGCTCAGGGTTCCAATTTCTCGGAACCACAACGTGGAATGTTCCTTTCTTTTCAGCTAACCTTTGTATCCACTTAGCTAAAAAATTCGGGCAATCGAAAAAGAAAATATCATGTAAATATGTGAATACATACCTATGCAACCATTGTTATGAACTTATCTGTGGGTTCTTATTCTGATATTTGGAAAACTCGTGCTCCTTTGTCTCCAACCATTGTCCGATCTATTATTTATTCATCTTCCACATCCTTCTTAGTCACAGATCATGATCCTGACAATGAAACCATTTGTTGGCATGTAATGGGTAGACATGGGGTTCAACATGTATTCACCAACAAAACCCTTAAGATACCATCCCTTTTGGCATCACCCGCAAGTAGGTGAAGTCTCCCTCGAGGTATCTATGGAGACTACAGGAAACGAGTTTCTATAGTCATGGAGGAATGTGAGGCATTCATTCTAACCATTCGACTTAACATTCATTCATTATACCATTCATTATGTGCGCATAACCATAACAACATATAACAGATTCATATTACCCAACATACATTAAGTGTGCACAATAAATATAATAGTAAATAGACACATCAAAGCATAACGCAAAGACACCATATTTTAACGTGGTTCACCCAATATGGGATACTTCCACAATGGCAGACTTCTTGTATTATCATTCAACATCATATCTTACAAAAGTTGTGCATTGTGCTCATACATAATATCTCAGTTATACCCAAAATTCACTTGTCATTCACGCATACAGTGCACTCTTAGCTCATTATCACCTTTCCCACTAATCTCACTTTCTCAACATGATTCATCTCATACTTATCACCACCTAATTTCTACCCAAAAACCCTTACATACTTATATTTTTACATTAGGGATTAGCCCATTACAAAATGGACCAAAATGCCTAACTAACTTCCTCCTTTCGCGCACGCTAACCCCTGAAAATGCGCTAATTGTTTTCCTTTCTTCCACGCACGTTGCTCCTTAGCCGACTTGTTGCGTGGTTTACTCTTGTGTGATTCCCAAAATGGTCCCAAAATGTATTTCCCCAACATTAGGCAAGGAGGAAGATGATTCCATCATCTTAGAGTGGGATTATTTAATTATTTCTTTTATTAAATTGCACAATTAATTTTAATTACTTTTATTTATATATCTTTTAATTTTTTATTAATATTATAAATAATGTTGTTTTTAAAGTTTGGTGGTCTAGATTGAGTAGTTCAATGCTTTGAGCTTTGTGTATCAGGTTTAGCATTGATCCCCCACACAATATGTGTCTAGATTGCATGTCTCACTTGATGTCCCTATTGGGTTAGGGGTTGTAACCAATGTTAACCAGTGTAAGTCCCTACTGGGTCAAGGGTCATAATCAATGTCAACGAGTTTACATTGTGTACCATCTACCAAATGCAAAGAAGTGTCTGAGGGTTTCCCACTAGTTTTTCATTTGGAAAAAAAATAATGTTGTCGTTATCACATTTTATGCATTCATCACATGACAGAGTCAACAACACAACAACAATAGCATAGATTCCAATCATAATAACCCTTTAAAGAGATCACCAAATTTTGGGGTTCTGACAAAACCATGGAAGAAATAAAAACAATTGGCATGGAGGGTGATAGATTTTGCCAAGCAAGGACCATTACCTAATCACCAACAACCAGGTAATGAAGAATCTTTGTGACAACATTCCTCTTGCAAGAAATAAACAAGTCAAACAACAATGTTCCACACTAGCACAATTAAGGTTTCCAACAATGCTATGGCAAAAGAAAAGAAACCAATAGGAGAAAAACCAAAGCCCCAAGGTTTAAGAAAACTCGTCAATTAGTAGGAAACCTACTACTTCTTCTCTAACAATGATTGGCATGCAATTCCCAATAATATTTTAGTGTAGACGTTGCGAGACAACAATCAACACTTAAGAAAAATGGAGTTCATTCAAAAACAACAACCAACTTTAGAAATATAGGGATGCAATGATGTTGAAACACTTTGGCATGGTTGATGCAAGTTGTGGCTAAGCAATGACCAATGCCCCATGTCCAACATTCATGTAGCGAATAAGTTCCGCAACAACAACCCACACTTGAAAGAAACTAAGAGTTTAAGAAAGAAATAATGTTCTTATGACTTGCATGATCAAGGAAAAAATTGCAGAGAATAGTAAGAAGGACTAGGGTCTCTAGCCTAGCAGCTTGTGTCGTGTTTTATCCATCCAATCAATAGGTATTGACGAGTTCCTCTCAAGAGATATGGGAAATAGAGGTCATGTTGTCCCTCCCTAGGGACCATGACCAAAGGAAAACTCACCAAATCCAACGACATAGTGACAATTGGTTTTAAAGATAACTAATCAATGGTGGCACAAACCAAAAAGCTACATCTTCCAAAGGATAAGGACAAAGAACAACCATATGCGGTGAGGTTGATCAACCATGTGATATACTTCATAGGCATTCTCTTCATAACATTGGTGCCAAGCATAAATATTCATTAGAGAGATCACCAAACTCAGGGTTCCCAATAACAATTTGGAAAAAGAACAACAACAAAAAGGAGAGAGACCAAAGCCCCATGTTTTAAAAGAGCATAGACCAACCAATATGTGTTTGTATATTTTGAAAAACATTTTAATAAAATATTTGGTCTTTGATAGTAGGGATTTATTTAGTGGTGAGGTCAATGGAGTATGCAGTTTTCCACCATGTTGTGTTCTGCATTGCTTGAATGACATGTTTAAAAAAGGATGAGGTTGGGTGTAAGGCGATTTTGTTTAAATATATACACCTTAACCCTAGCACCTAAGTCATCCCTTAGACTTAGAACCTAAGTCTAAATAAGTTCCTATTGTGCATTGCAACCTTAACCTTTATATGTGTTTCTTGAAGTCCTAGTTGATCTTAGTGGAATAGCACGAGGAATTTTATTATAATGTGGTGCGTCCCTTACTTCTAGGTGTGCTTCTCAAAGACTTGGGTGATTTTGGAAAAATTGATACCCCTCAAGCCTAACACCTAGGGAAAATAAGTCTATATTACATTATGCAACACCAAGATTTTGACCTATTTCTCTTTTGATGGAATCTTTTGGTCAATTGTCAACTTCACTTAACTATTTTCATGAGAAGTACATAGTTAGATTCATGGACTTTGGTTTGGATTCTTGGAAGATTTTAAAACCCATTCTTGGGAATTACATATAGGATTCATGCAATGCATTGAAACTTAACAACAAATTATTCAATTTAGCTATAAAAGGCATAAGGGATCACAAATATTTTCACTGATTTTGGTTTCAACTTAAAGAATATGAGAAATTGTGGGTACATGATTTACAAATAGTTTGATAAATTCGTAGGTGAGATAATTAAGTTTAAGTATTTTCAAACTTGTTGCATATAATGGATTTATTTTTGGAGTTGGAGTAGGTATAGTTGTAGATGCATGGTTAATCATGGGCCCCTTATTTAAATTCTATACTAGCACGGATCCATACAAATCCAAGTTTGATATGCATCTCATAGAGTGGCCAATTATTTGAACAAAATAAATTTGTGTTGTTAGGACACTATCATAGAGCCATCTAAAACCAAGATATATACCTTATAGATTGGCAACCTGTGTTCTTTTTAGTGTACATATTGTTCACATAGTGATGTGTTTTTTTTGTCTTCACATATAGTTGTAAGAGCATCTCACTTCTCTTGATGAAAACAATATTTGTTTCAGTTACATGATTTTACTGTTATTGAAAGATTTCTATTTGTGGTGGTTAGTATTTATTGGAAAATAAATTTCATTCTAAAATTTCAAATCTTTAATTTACTTCTTGTTATCACGTCACGTTCATTTTCTTATGACACTCAATTGATTTCTAATGAATGCATCATAAATCAACTCTTAACATAGTTTAGAAGCTCAATATGAGGGAACAATTTCTAATTAAGGATGGAGGTTAAAACCATCCCTCCCTTACAGAGGCGTGTAGTTGCACATAAATCCTTCATGAGCTACTTAGCCACTATTAACAAGAAATTGTAAATTACATATTTCATTAAATGTGGAGGTGACTTTAAAAGCTAGTTTCGTCAAGAAACATCCATACCATTCTAATTACTTCATATGATTGAGGGGTACATGGTCATTCATGTTGTAAATTCCATCACATGGTTTTACATTTGACTACAAGATCCATTTCCTGAGCTATTTCTCTTCAAGAAAAATCTATAAATGCATTCCTCCTCATCCATTTCAATGAGTTCAATTGATGTAAAAGTTATGTTTCAATTTTTTTTTCAAGGATTGTGAAGTCCACTTGATTCAATCCTTTTTTTTGAGCTTAATATTTGTTATGTTGAAAACATTTCCCCTCATTTTGATAAATATTGCATGTGGAAATGTTACCCAAACCATTCTAGACTTAGAGAGTCCCAAAGAGGATAGGACCCTCCAAAGGAAGAGCATTGGAGGCCACTTTATCTACTCCTCGAGGTGAAACATTCATTTGATTACTTATAGCTTTTCAATTTGTTATACTACAAATCATTCACTCATTCTCCCATAAAAAATTTCAAATAGTTTACATATTTTTCATTGGATTGTGAATTATTTGCTTGGCATACTTACATCGTTAGGAGACAATAGCACTAGTTTCTTTTTTTTCATTGTGTGCATGTTCATTCTGAGGATTCTCCACTTGAATTCTCCTCCTATTGTTCCACTTCAAGACCAATTCTTCAAAACAATTCCCCCAAGGTTTGTTTCTCCTCTCCTATCAAGTTTTCCATTCATTTAATGCTTAGCGATGCCTTAGATTGAAGTAGCTCACAACACAATTTTTATTTATGTTTTCCTTAGTAGATCCAACCCACTTTTGAGTGCATTTTGGTGACTCTTGTGCACCAAATCACACACAACACTTAGATTGAATTTACTTTACTTCTATCTATACTATCTAACTCAAATACACCCAATAATTATTATCTACACATGTTTCTATTTATTTTGAAAAACATTGTTGTGCTTACACCAATTACTTATTGTCTATGCTTATTGCTTCCATGTAACAATTGTTACTTATTGTGTTGCAATAGTTCTTAGCATAAATCTCCTACAAACACAAACAAAGGCTATACCACTATAAAAGTCGTGTTTATAAGAATAATAACTAGAAAATGTCTTAGGAGGTGCAAAGGTGTGCTAATGAAATGGGATGAAATGGAAATATCAAATGAAATTGCAAGGAGGGAAAATAAAGATGCTTGACAAATACTAAAATAATTTGTTTTTTGTTATCAAACAAAATTGTTTAGCTTTGATTTTGGAAAAAGACAACATGTGAAGAAGGGGGGGAAACCTTTCTAGAAGTTTGTTTGTCTCTTGAGCTAGAGATATTGTGGACCTACAAGAAAGCGTAAAAGAGAAGTTAAGAATGCCTCAAATATCTTAATTTCCATTAATGTAAAGTATATATGACACTTTCATAGTTTATTGGTAAATAACAAGATGGAACTATTTGGTGCAGGTGGAGGGACTATATCTTGCACTTGAATTATGCAGTATATTATCCAAAACTTGGGTGTGGATAGAGGAGATAAAACTTGGATGCAATTACATAAATTGTCCTAGGGATAACATGAAGTGGATGAAATTGTGGTGGGGAATGTTCTTAGAGATACATAAACTCTAAAAATCATAGATGTAAAAGGAGAAATAAACATAGAGGTAGCATAAAACATACATGGTGGCACAAGAAAAAAATTAAAAAACAGAATGGAAACCAAAGGTAGTTTAGCAAATTCTAACCGTGACCTATATTTTATAAACTAGAACAATAAACATTAGTTTAGGCTAGTGGATTGGTAAAAGGGTATGGTTATCATGCATGAAAACTACAATATTTGATTATCTACCTTTGAAGCAAATGTTAGTGGTTCATTGGGTGAACACAATACTTGAAAAGCAACTAGTGAGAGATGTAGGCTCTCAAAACCCTCCAACTAAACATTTTTCATGTCAAATATCACACCAAATATGGGTACTCAAAACCCTCTAAGGAAACATTTTTCATGTGTAGTATCACACCAAATATGGACACTCAAAACCCTATAAGGGAACATTTTTCATGTGTAGTATCACACAAAATACAAGCACTTAGAACCCTCATTTTTCCATTAAAAGAATATGACATTCATGTTGATGGTATTTCTCTCTTTGAAATTATTTTTGGGTAGTTAGCGTTTTGAATAAAAATCTTGATGTTACTATATAGAGAGACCTTTTCGCATGGGTGATTTTGGTTAGGTAGACAAGGTATTTTTAATAGAGGATGTATTTCACTCAAGAAAAACAAAATATATGTGATAAATAAATTAACAAGAAATATAACAATATAAAAAAAGAAACATATTTCACCAACCTTTTATGAGGCAACCACCCTAGGCTCCTTGTTGCTTATAAATCACAAGTGTACCAACTTATCACAACATTTATAAATATGATGTCCAATAAATCAAAGTCTTTATATATGTTGATAATATATTGTGAGGTGTGTTGCTAGTTGTTGAATCTTGGCCACAAGTTATTCTCACTTGGATTCAAGGCCTCTTTATGTGGTGGTTGACTTGAATTGGACATGTCATAGGAGATCTAGAATCAGGGCATGATTTACCCATGCAAATGAAGGTGAGTAATAGATGGTTGACCAACTGACTATTGTTTAGTCTTAGTCGAGCATGTAAGGATTTTTTTTTCTTATGATGCTACTTACCTATCAAACATGAGAGATGGAGTGTTCCCTACTAAAAATGACACATACAAATGTCACTAGCACATGTCCCAATCATTAGCAGCTGTCAAATGACTAGTTTTATTCCCCTAGCTTCACCACTTTGCCAATGTTTTGGTATCTTGGTACCTATTATGGACTCTATGGTTGTAATATGCTTCTTAGGGAATTTGATATATTTCTAGCACATAGATTATCTTATATATATTGCATTGTTTAATCTTAAAGGCCTCCCTAGTTATTCTATTGCTAACAAACATTGTTTTTGCAAAAGTGTGGGTAGCATAGCAATGGAAACAATTAATACAAAATGTGCAGGAGATGCATTTGTAGGAGGGTTTTTTAATCAAATTGAAAATGACATATGTGTTCTTGAGGTTAGCATCATGACAATCTTACTTCCAATTCCATCTTTGACTAGACCTGAATACTCTAGAGCTTGTGGCATTCATAACTATGTTTTTCCTACCTTGTAAAATCCAAGTTGAATCTATTTCTTATTGGGCATTTTCAAGATGAATGCAAGTTGAAAGAGGCACTTATACTTGCAAATGCATGTGGCACAATTACAACAACAAAGAAAGGAGAAATCCTAACATTGCCTTATAAATCAACAATGCTTAGTTGTGGACAAGTGCATTACTATGATATAACTGAATCATTATTATCTAGCCATATGCTACTTGATTTTCATGCAACGCTTTCAAAGCATGGAATGCATGGAAACATTGTCGTCAATCCAAGTAGAGAGAGGCATGGCCCAAGGTGGTTGGAGGAAGCCGACCATAAATCTATGAAAATCATTGTGATTAAGATATATCTACCCGAGCATCTCTAAAATTGACATGATATTGACATGCGTGTATAAGGAGTGGTGTTTCTTTGATCTTCTTATATCAAGGTTGCTTCCTATTTTGTACTCAGATGACTTCTTCAATTTTTCCTAAGTGAATACTTGAACCTCTAATGTTTTTAGTTTGAAGGTGTAATTTATTATTCACATGTTCATAGTAGAGACCTCTTGTGCATAATGGGTGGATTAAGGCCCAAATTTAATAAGGAAATTCATTATTTGATTGATCTAGAGTCTCCAAGAAGTTAGCATGGGATGGAAGGTGGAAGGGTTAGGCACATTAATTGGCTATGTTACTAAAGATGGCTTTGCATATTGTGTTTTTGTAGAAGAAATGATATTGTGTTGACCACCCAGAAGAGACCAATAAAATTGCAAAGAAAATATACTAAGGAATTTGGAAATATAACAAAATGGCATATAACCCATGACTATTTACACAATGAAAACGAGAACAGTTGGAAACTTGAAGGTAAATTTTTGCACTGAATCCATATTATCCGAATTAGAATTTTTTCATTTTCCCATTGCAATGTGCCTTTAATACCAACATCAAAAGTAGGGTTTGTTGGTCTAATAATTCATTGATATCAACGGATTTTAAACAAATTTCAACAATATGAGACCCTTTCATGAAGAAACCATTATGTTTTAATACTATAGCAAAGTTTAGCATTATTTTAGTTATAAATCAATCTCTATGTGAGAATGCATTACTCCACACAAGTAAAGTTTCAAAGCTAGAGACCGAGGAGACACTTTCCAAGCATTGAAAGACAAGTATATCCAAATGCACAACATGGCACATTTCCCAAATTAATGACAATATATATTGATGGAATTACCAATTGATCACTATAATAATTGATTTCACAAACTAAATCCCTACAATTCAACAATCTCATATAGTCTCCTAGATGGGGGTTTAATCCATTTCAATAATGATAATAGATATTAGGTTTTGATGTTTCAAACTCGTGCATTTCTCCATATGAATTGAGCTAAGATTCAACATTCATCAAGGTGCTCATAATCCTAGGAGATTAACTCATTACTCAACATGCTTTTTGACTCGTTCAAATATGCAAAGATACAAAAAATACCATACAACATTTATAGGGTAAGAATGTAGTGCCCCTCAACACTATGTTAATGAAGCCAATACAAATAGCCATGATTAGTTATCTCTCCTAATGACTTTACATTATAATTCTTTACAAATATATCATCACTCAACTCCTTGAATTAAGACTATTATTTGGTCTTTCCGAGTTTTTATTATTATAATAAATAAGGATCCATCCCCATTTCATATTTAATAACAAGAGTAACCAACATATAATTTCAAAGAATTGATACTCCATTTTACATTATAGAATCCAAGTATAGGCACGAGACATGCATTTTCCTTAAATTTTATCAAGTATGTCTACTTACACTAAGGGTATAAGTTCCTCTTTAACACTTCAATTATGAGCACTTAGATAATACTTAGATTCATAAATAAAATGAATCCATTCAAGACATAATTGCAATCCCTATTACAATATCTGTACCTAATTATTCCTCAAATATGTTATAACCAGCTTATGGAAACAAGCAATTGGTTGAGGTAATTTATCAAACATGTTCCACGTACTCTCTTATAGAGATTATGGCTTCAACCTCTAGTAATATAAGCATACTTATTTAGCTTAGAGATAATCATATTGACCTCACATTTAGACTTGAGATTAACACTTAGTGTCTTCATCCACTAAGAATCTAATCACCCTAAAGCAAATGTTAGCATCCATTTCCATTAATAACTATGAAGGGAAAATCTTCTACATCTTTGATAAACAACCAATATATATTAAAATATGATCTAGGTTATTAAGATATTTTATGATTTTTTCCAAATATATGTCTAGAGTCTATATATAAAAAAACACACCTACTTGCATTAAATATTGTAAGAAAAAGGTGAATATTTAAGGAAGTTATCTGCACATTCTTGAATTGGACAATTTCTAAAACTACTTTGATAAACAATGAGTATCTCCACAATTCTTGTTTGGGTACTTGGGATTTTTTATGGACATGTTCATCCCATTGTAAAGCTTCCCTCTACAAAAAATCATGTTGAACTAGATCATAGATTTTGAGATATAAGCAAATCATTAGATGCCTATCTTCACATGCATGCCTAAAATCACATAAAAATCCATTAAAACATTTAAAAAAACACTTGGCATGAAACCTCAAGCTATAACCATTTACTCATTAACACCCAACACCTATAGGACTTTCATAACATTTTCTCTTAATCCTTAATAAATTTATATTCATCATTAGAAAACAAAGATTTCATAACCAGGAGAAGAAAATAAGGAATTTATCTTTTTCAAAAGTTGAGTACCAAGGCAATTCACTGGGTGTGAGAAGTTTTCCTCCTAACCATAAGCTATCCTCTGTGGATGTCACCCCCTTGCTGGGATATGAGACCACTAGGGCGAAGAAGACAAGTTCAAGACTCTCCAATCACTCTTCCCCTTTCCAACAACTTTCAAAATCAACCAAGAAGGCCATTGTTGAGTTCTTAATCATTCTTTTAGTTAAACTAGCTTTGGCACTTACTCTACTACCCCATAAAAAATAGGAAGGCACTATGTTCTTTGCTCTCTAGTACTCCAGGGATACTCTTTCTCCCTGTGCACTTTATTATGTGTAGGTAGAGCCTAAAAACTATCTACTTTCAAATTTGAGCTCAAACGGAGTTCTTCCTCTTGGACAACATATTTTTATTCTTGGACAACCCAAAAAGGACAATAATGTAGATGGATTTAAGAGGATGTCTTTCTACTCAATATTGGTTCATTTTTCTACACTACGATCCCTCTTCTATATCTCCATGGATCATACAAGAGATGGACTATTTTTTCTTCATGGAAAGACACATTCTCTCTTCAATAAGTCTATTTTTCTCAATTCTCTCTTGCCCAATTCGAATTTCTTCCTTCGAATAATGAAAACAATCAGTAGTGAGGAGCCTCTTCTCTACCCCTTGCTTGATTCCATGAAAGTAGGAGGTGATTGTTTCAAGATAAGAGGTAGCCACTTTAGCATAGAAGTTACTAAGATCTCTCTCTCTCTCTCCATATTTCCCCTTCCCTTACTAAGATTCTAGTATAATTTGGCATAACATTAAAAGAAGATGAGGTATTAGGATGCTCACATAGAAGTTAGGAGATGACAAGGTCATGAGACATAGGTCATCCCCTTGGACCCCCTTTCCTTTCCCCTTTGGTGGAATCATAGCCCCTTAGGTGCTCTTCCTCATTCAACTAGACTTGGATCTTTTATTAATCTTGAAAGATAATATTTACAAGCTTTCAAATTTACGATGGACATTCTACTTCATGGTGTGTTAAAAATAAATAACAAAAAGTGCATGTTTACATCACTTATAACATATACATATTTTTATAACATATACATATTTAGATTTAAGACATCCAAAGTGTTGAAACTAGGATATTACATCGTGCTATATTAGTTTGTTTTGAAATTTGTAAACAAGTGGGAATATATGAGGTTACCTTGAGAGATTTGATGAAGTTGCACTAGAAGAAGGCAATGAACTAGTCTTCATTTCTCTAGCATTGAGGAAGGCGACTAAAAGATGCCAATGTTGAATCTCTCTTCAATCTTGGTTGATGTAAGATTATGGTAGCAATAATGGCCCAATGAACAATTGAATAATGGAATGAACTTTGATTATCCAACATTTAGAGAAGGTGGTACAATGTTGGTGGTGATGGTAAGGTGGTCAATGACATAATAAGTTCAATTTCATAAAAATTGATTTAGTAACAGATGTAAGAAAATATGATAGTGTGTAGAAAACTTGAAAGATGGAGCTAAGAGGATAAAAAATTATCAGATGTAAGAAAATATGATAGTGTGTATAAAACTTGAAAGATGGAGCTAACAGGATAAAAAATTATCAAATGTAAGAAAATATGATAGTGTGTATAAAACTTGAAAGATGGAGCTAAGAGGAAAGCAAGAGTGAGAAAAAATTGATGATAATAAGACCTTAAATTCATGACAAATTACAATGTTTAATTGGTTTTATAGACTAATATCTTAAAATCCTTTTTCAAAGTCTAAATTCCTATATGATAGTGTGTATAAAACTTGAAAGATGGAGCTAAAAGGAGAGCAAGAGTGAGAAAAAATTGATGATAATAAGACCTTAAATTCATGACAAATGACAATGTTTAATTGGTTTTATAAACTAATATCTTAAAATCCTTTTTCAAAGTATAAATTCCTTTTTAGTAAAAATTTTCAAATAATTTAATTTTTTTTAGTATAAAAAATTCAAAATAAATATAAATTATAAAAATTTAAAATAATTTTTTTTATAAAAATTCAATAATAATAAAAAAATCCTTTTTTTCCATGATCTTTTCATAAAATTTAAAAAATTCCAAAACAATTTAAGTTTTTAATATAAAAAATTCAAAATAAATATAAATTATAAAAAAATTAAAATAAATATCTTATAAAAATTCAATAATAATAATAGAAAGTGCCTTTTTCTTCTTCCATGATCCCTCCATAAAATTAAAAAAAAACACATAAGAACAATAAAAGGACTTATATTATAACAACAAATATTAATGAATTTTAAACGTAAAGTTTAAATTCTAACCACAATGTGGTCACATCAACGAGAATTCTAAAGTCTTCACATCTCAACACCTTTCCACACACTAGACATGGATCTAAATTTAGGTGATATGACAATATAGTCCCATCAACGGGAAATCTAGACTCTTCACATCTCAACACCTTTCCACACAAGACATGGACCTAAATTTAGGTGATGCGACTATAGAGAATTAAATTCATGCAAGACATGGACCTAAATTAAGGTGATGAGAATATGGAGAATTAAATTGCTTGTGCGTTGTTTTTCATTAGTAACGGTTTTATTATTATTTTAATTATAGTATTTTATATGTTTATTTATTAATTGTTTTAAGGGAGGATATGTGTATTTTTGTTAATTTTTGTGATTTTTTTTCAAGTTTTTTTTGGGGGAAGGTAGTAATTACCAAACAAAATATCAATTGGTAATTTAAGAGGTTGAATGGGATTTGATCTTTAAATTTTTATATATAAAGCATTTATTAATTATGATAATTTTTGAAGTTAAATATTAAATATAAATTTTATATTTTGAAAATTTAATTTTTAAAGTTTTTTATATTTTTTCAAAAAATATATTGTTTAAGTAATTTTTTTTTTTTTTTATGCAATGAGAATATGAAGTTTTAAATATTACTAACAACTTTTCGATAAAAGATGGTAATGTTTGTGTGTAATCAATTCTCTTTTCAACTGAAAGATGGTAATAGTTGTGTGTAATCAATTCTCCTTTCAACTGAAAGTTGGTAATAGTTGTGTGTAATCTAGTGGAGAATCATTTGAACAACCATATCAAATGCTCAACAATTTTAAAACTAAAAAAAACTTCCAAGGATAAGAGACTCCATTGTATAATAATTTTAGAAATATAAAAAACTTCAGAGAATAAGAAATTCCATTTTATATTAATTTTAGAAATATAAAATGAGATTTTGGATTTTTTAAGAATATTTTAATAAAAAATAATTTAATTGTCAATTATATAGAATTAATAACCATAAAAAATTTAATGGAATTTAAACTTATAACTTCTATGACCTCTATGTTAATGACATGTTTTAAATAAATAATCCAATCAATTAAGCTAACCTTTGAAACTTGATCTTTACCTCTATGTTAATGACATATTTTAAACAAATAATACAATCAATTAAACTAACCTTTGAAACTTCCATCTATATAACTTTCCACAACATTTAATTAAATAATTTTTTTTTTTTTAATGAAGAGTCATGCTTGTTATATAATCTACTATGATTATTATATAGTCCACTATTCAAGTAGTTTTGTTATGGATTTTTCAACATACATTTATTTAAATAATTAACCTTTTATCATAATTAGCTTCATGTTTCATCATAATTAGTTTCTTGTTTAATAATGAAAGGTCCTACTTGTTATATAGTTCTTATGAATTTTTTCTAACATTTTTATTTATTAGTAATGTGCCTAGAATGTTAATAGAAAATTTTTATATCAAAACTTTTATATTAAAAATTATATATATATTTTGTATCGATAATTAGCTTCTTATTTAATAATGAAAGATTCTACTTGTTATATAGTTCTTATGAATTTTTTCTAATATTTTTATTTATTAGTAATGTACTTAGAATGAACTATAAATTTTTTTTATATCAAAACTTTTATATTAAAAATAATATATATATATATATATATATATATATATATATATATATATATATATATATATATATATATATATATATATATA
>ML786114.1:515757-552087 GCA_009831015.1 Picea engelmannii
TGAACAGATGGAATTGACTTTGTGTCCTTCTCAGCCCTATCATCCATCCATTCCTTCTCTGCATGTTTGTCCACATTCTCCTCCTTTCTGCACCGTCTCTTCTGTCGTCCATCCATTCCTTATTTGCATGTTTGTCCACATTCTCCGGCTTTCTGCATCGCCTCCTCCTTTTCTTCTGACTGTAAGATGGAGGAATATGCACTGATATCAACATAGGGTGCTGGGCTTTTCGAGCTGTCAGACGAGGAGGAGGAGGAGGAGCTGAATATGTTGAGATCCGCATCTCTGAGGATGAGGATGGATGGCCCTTCACTGAGATCTGTGAAGCAGAGATCGATAAAGCAATGCTGCTCTACTTGTTTAGGCGAGGAGGACGAGGATGAATCCTCTGTCATCTCAGAAGAGGGTCACGGTCATGGTCATGATCAGAGTCGTTCATGGCTGAACTTGACAGAAGATAGTTCAGGGGCTCGGAGTAGCGGACTTAAGTGGAGGTGGAGGTGGAAGTGGCGGTGGAACGGCACCAAGTGGTTGAAGAGAGAGGGAAATATGATATCATCCATTATGTATTCTCGCAAAACAGTCCATTGTAACTATGATGAACTCAGCTATGCCCAGAATTTTGATGAAGGCGATTGGCAGGAAGACGATGTCTATCCCTATCGAGGTTTCTCTGCAAGATTCGCTGGACCAGCGTTTCCATCGCCCAAGTCGATGGAAACACAAATGTAAAAAGAAAGAAAAGTTTCATAACGGTTTATGGGGATTTTTTTTTTAGATATGTTAACTAAGTTTTGTTTTCGTTGAAGGATCTACCTACCCCAGCAGCTTGAAAATATCTTAATGTAATTTCTGCGTTCTTTAGAAGAATCTCTGCATACTGTGTAAATTTCTTCAATCTTACTTTATGTTGATCTTACATATTACAGTGTCACGAGACACTGTGTATATACACTGAAGGATCCGTTGGCTCTCTTCTCTTTCAGGATATCGCTGTATGCTTCAAAAGCTAATATTTACTAATTGTAACAGAGAGAAGTGTGAATGGATGAAGTTGTGTTTATGTAGTTAAACTCCATTTCCATTTCATGTTTGCTGATATCTCTAAATTATTTCATTCAAAAAAATAGAGATACCATCAGCTAACACCATTACCGTTCAAAGATTTGTAATGAGTGGAAACCAGGTCCAGGATTGATGCAGTGGGCATCTGCCCCTGCCATCAGAGTACGCTCGCAATGGAACATTTTTTTCATGTGTTCTTAAAAGAAATTGAGGCTGTCATAATGCAACAACTCATTGCTACATTTTCCTTCTTTTCCATCTGATCATGCCACAACCCCTAGGGTTGTACCACCACTATCTCGTACCGATGTTGTTCTCTGTAGCACTAGCAACAAATGCTACAGAATCATCAGTGGGTACTAACCAGTCTATTGCATATTCACTTGCCGCAACTCACATTCCACTGCAACTTGCTGCAATTCACCTTTTTCTGCAACTCACCTTCTATTGTGACAAATCTTTTGCTGCAACCCAACCATCCTTGCGCTCCAACACCCATCATGTTGCTGCAACACATCTCTATTGCAACATGCCTCCTATTAGTATACACTTCAATTGCAACAAGTATCGACTGTGATACAACTCTGCTATAGCATGCTTTTTGTTGTAGCCTCCTGCTGCAACACATTCATTTCGATGTGTATGTTGTTCCAACACACCTAGGCTGCAACAAATTCATTTCGATGTGTCTTCTGCTACAACACACCCAGGCTGCATCACATATGTCACACACAGGATGAAACACATGTGTCATTGTAACACATCTACACCTGTGGCTGCAACACGTCTTCGACCACATGCCTTTGGCTACAATACGTGTTTGTTGCAACACATCTCCTGTTGCATCCTCTTGCTGCAAAACGCTTTCCATTACAGCCTCCTGCTGCAACTCGCTTATGTTGTAACACATCTTCTTCTACTACATGTTTTTGCTGCAAACACAACATTCCTACAAGGCACCTGCACAACGATATCATATGGAACTATTCTCTATGAGATTACGCATTCAATCATTGACATTAACTTATACATAATCATGTCAAGAACACAACAAATGACATTGTACATGATTCCATTCACGGACACACACATAAAAGTTAAATATATGAAACATCAGTCCCTTTCATGTATTCATACACATTACAATACAACGACTCAATAGCCAAATATGAGCTTACAATTTGCGTTGGGTTGTCAGGCCAGAGGCCATGAAAACCTCAACCACTTCTCCCTCTCCCATCTCACGAGACCTTTCTTCTTACCGGTTGTGCAATACCCCCTCAATCACTTCAGTGCTTTGTTTTATTTATCTAAATTTTTTTTCTTCAGTTCCCCAAGGCTTCTCACACCCTTTCATCTTCCAGATTTTGTTTCATTCTTTCCTCAATGACTCTTTGTCTCCCTCCGCGCATCCTTCCAGATTCAACCCAACAATATGCTCCTCCTTCAACACATATACAATTGCTTTTGTAATATATTTCCCTCTACAACATAACCATCCACACACTTGTCCATTTTATAGCAATGCTCCTAGCTTCCCCATTGCTGCAACTCTGCAACATTATTTCGATCTGTAGTGATGTTGTCACTCCTTGTAGTGCAACCACTCACAACTTGCAACAAACAATCACTGCTATAACAACTTGTCATGTCCCTGTAACTACCTTCGTCATTTCATCCCCAGGATGACCAAGATGCTCTTGCATCAGACTCCCCAGGTTTCAAGAAAGCATGCCCTCATGCTTATGAGGTAAATCATTGCATCTACAACTATCTAATGCAACTCCATCAATGTTTCACTCTCAACTCTATAGTCCTCATTTTCTATACACTTCATTTTGCAAAAAAAATTCCTTTGTTGCACATTCTTTCTTTCAATTCATTGTTTCCCTTCACTTCACATCAATCTACAACAAGATAACAATATTCTCGTTATGGAGATCTGGAATTTTTCATCTTATTCGTGCTGCAACTCAACTTTCTATAGCAACTCAACTTTTAGTACTGCTACCTTCTCTGTCTCTCTTTCTTCATTACCACAAGCACTATTCAGGTGTTTTTAATTCATGCATCACTTGCACAATTGGATTTGAGTCACGTCCAATCCAAGACATCCCAGTGCCACTTTTCATGCAATGTACAAAGTTCCTTCAGTGCAGCCAACCACTCATGCTTGAAGCTACACAACATGGAGTCACATGCTCTCATGTTACACCTCCCTTGACTCAATCCACATCACCTGCAAACTCGATCTGAGTCATGTCCAATCCACGACATCCCCCTGCCCTTTTCATGCAGTGTACAAAGTGCCTTCAGTGCAGCCAACCACTCATGCTCGAAGCTACACAACATGGAGTCACATGCTCCCATGTTACACCTCCCTTGACTCAATCTACAACCACACACAGATTTCCTCAATCGAGGATTTTGTCAGCGTATACACATTCTTGAAAATTACCAGAGACATATTTCAAGAGTCTTCTTCTCCATGCAACACCTTCACACTTGGTCCTCAACAACCTTCATTCTTCTAATATTCTTCTACAACATGTCTTCTTCCTGAAGAGATTTGAAATCTTCTTCTTTCTTTGTCAGAAACATGTTAATCAACTTCCCCCTTTTATGGACTGTAGGTTATCCATCTTCAACTCAACATCTTCCTTCATACTTCATCTTCTACTCAAACATTTTCTTATACATCTTCATCATCCGCAACCTCTATAATCTTGCAATTTCCTATAGTCTTTGCAGTTCATTTTCCTTTAGAGATATCATTCTACTGCATCTTCTTTTCATACAAGCACTTTCACTTCCATTTGCATCCACAAATGTATTTCTTCCTGCAAACAAGCAAATAACATATAAGGGAATTTTTTTTTCCATATTATCTCCCTCCTTTTCTTTGTTACATATGATACACTCACATGTGTCTCTATCTTCCACTATTGTAAATTTTCTGTAGATCATTGTTCTTCTTAAATTCATGTCTACTCAAAAGCCTCTAGTCACCATCTGAAAACAATGCTTTCACTGCTACAAACATGCTCCTTAGAGCATATGAGCCCAATATCCAGTCCAAGAAACCTTTCAACTACAATCCTCTCACAACCACACTCGCTCATTTCCAGTGACCATGCTTTCATTCCAAGATAACAATCATGGATAAATGCCACCACAAATTCCATCTAATAAATCATATCATGACCCAAGTTTCCTCTTTCACCTCAAGATAATAGTCATGGATAACTAGTAGCCATTTATCTCAGAGACTTCTTCCTTTTCAACAACAACCTTTTGAAATTTGCTTCATGCAATTTTCTATTCTTGGCTATCTTTCCCATTTCAGGATTCAGCTTGACATCTGCTACCACTCCACTATCTTCATTCTAAATCATAGTTTCTCCACCTCCTTAACCTGCTCATCTTCACGAAGAAAACCTCGTTAGTTATTTTGTATCCCTCAGCTAGACTACACTTCACATGCCCTTTCTTTAGCACTGTCTCCTATCATTCTTCCTTCAACAATAGAAGCTAAAACCACACTCTCATATGTCTTCTTGCATTGTAGATTCTTCCATCCTAGAGTTGAACCATTCTCTGATATCGTCTCATATTCTTTCACCCCATAACTTAACCATGCTCTAATACCTTCTCACATTCTTTCATCCTAAATTTGAACTATGCTATGATATATTCTCACATTATTTCACCCTAGATTTTAACCATGCTTTGATACCACTTGATGCAGTGGGCATCCACCCCCTACCATCAAAGTACGTTCACAACAAAACATTTTTTTCATGTGTGCATGATAGGGATCATGACTGCTATAATGCTGCAACTCTTTGCTACATTTTCCTTCTTTTTTATCTGATCATGCCAAACCTAGGGTTGTACCTCTGTTATCTCATACCGACATTGTTCATTGTAGCACTAGCAACAAATTCTATAGAATCATCAGTCGGTACTAACCAGTCTTCTGCATATTCATTTGTTGCAACTTGCCTTCCACTGTAACTCATATTTTGCCGCAACTCACTGGAACTCACCTTCTCCTACAACTTTCCTTCTGTCATGAAAAATATTTTCCTGCAACTCAACCATCCTCACACTACAACACCCATCATGTTGCTGCAACATGGCTCCTATTAGTATATGCTTTTGTTGCAACACATATCAACTGTGATATAACTCTTCTGTAACACTCTTCTTGTTGTAGCCTTTTGCTACAACACATTCATTTTGTTATGTCTGTTGCTACAACACACCCATGATGCAACACATATGTCTCTATAACACATCTACACCTGTGGCTGCAACACATCACCTGTGAATGCAACACATCTTTGGACACATGTCTTTGGCTGCAACACGTATTTGTTGCAACACATCTCCTATTACAACCTCTTGCTGCAAAACACTTTCTGTTGCAATCTCTTGTTGCAACTCACTTATGTTGTAACACATCTTCTTCTACTACATGCTTTTGCTACAACCACAACATTCCTACAAGGCACCTGCACAATGATATGATATGGGACTATTCTTTGCAGGATTACTAATTCAATCAATGACATCAACTTACATATAATCATGTCAAGAACACACCAAATGACATCTTACATTATTCCATTCACAAACATGCACAAAAAGCTTAATATATGAAACACCAATCCCCTTTATTTATTCATATAGATTACAATACAATGGCTCAATAGCCGAATATGAGCTTACAATCTCCATTGGATTTCCAGGCCAGAGGCCATGGCAACCTAAACCACTTCTGATCTAAAAATGAAAAAGGTTTGTGTATACAAATTTTTCAAGTGGAATATGTATGTGTCTTAGGCTATTGGATCAATTTGCAAGCACATAAACTTAATGAGTTTTTACTTAAAATGGACAACATAAAACAAGCACATAAACTTAATGAGTTTTTACTTAAAATGAACAACATAAAACAAACACATAACACAACAAAATGATAAAGGAGTTCACCCCTCTCTTGGGCCACATCTCCTGGTCCAACTTCCAATGGATTATTTTCATTATATGCTCAAAAGTGTTAAAATCAATGCTTTAGAATGTTTAGAATGAAAAATAGATGGCTTCAATGGCTCCAAAATTTCCAAAAACCCCTAGCTGGGCTCTTCCTGTACCTGGTTTGGCCAAAAATTGAGAAAAATACACTTCCTGGAAGTTTTTCCCCAATAACTTGTTGTCTCTACTCGCCAAAACGCACCTCTGTGTGAATGAATCTAGCCTTTGTGTGTTTCTCGTGCCAAAACCCAGCATGCACATCATTTCTGAAATTCGAGCGAATTTGTCGCAGCGTTAGGGGGGATAGTGCCTTTCCCGATGAAGGTGGTGATCGCATGGGCCCATGTGGCCAAGAGACAACCTATAAATTCACACCTGTTGATTTCACTGTTGGAAACCTCGTGCTATCGTTCATAAGGAAAGTATGGTGTATAGTGTCATCAAGGGCTGGGGCTAAGCCTCAACCTTTTTCTGCCCTGAATTAACCATAATGCAACTTTAAATATTTGTTTTAGACTACATGGTTAAGAACTACCATTAGGTAGGCTAGTAGTTCAGCCTTTAAAAATTCTTTCCCACGCCCGGAGGTCGTAGGTTCGACCCTTGTAGAGACCATACCAAATTTTACACCACAACAAGGGGGTGCCACATGGTGGCCCCTGACTGGGCCATGTGGAACCCTTCCATTTGCCACAAAACATGCCATGTGTCAGACCAGGATTGGTCCAGGTAGCCATTTTACAACTCATCTTCCAAATCACCTAATATGTCACATGTCCATTCAACCTGTATGGTCGTACGATTAGTTGCCATGTGTCTTGTACGGGCTGTACAGTCAACATTTTTTTTGCCTGTTTGGGAAAAAAGAAAGAACAAGATATCTCTCTCATATGAGCTCCATTTGAGCCTGTTCAAGTTGTGTTGGGATCGTAAGAATGAGATCTACACAATGAATCTATTTTTGAGCAATTTTGAACACTTTTATTTTTGATCATTTTTTGATCCCCTGGATCACTCCTCCCCATTGGGAAGATTTGGACCTCCAAAAGACTACTTTCAGTCAATCTGAAGATGAGGGTATAGTTCCCTCACCTTTCCAACCTCAATCCATTTATCTTTGCTTGGATTTGTGCCTTTAAGACCAACACAAAGGTACTCCACATTCCCTCATTTTTAAGTTCTTATCTTTCTGTCAAGGATTGTATCCTCATGCAATTCTGAAAGATATTCTAGCGAGAAGTCATCTATGGAAGTAATCTGAACATGCTCTCCTTGATCATCAATCAAAGGAGGCTCATATAATCTCAAATTCTCAACATTAAAAACTACATACATTTTCATATAAGGAGGTAAATCCAAATGGAAGGCATTGTTACCAATCTTTTCAAGAATCTTGAAAGGTACATATCTAATTTGTTTAAGATTTTTACCTTCTCCTTTAAGCCTCTCATTGCTAATGTAAAACCAAACTTCATCTCCAACTTGGAAAATGTGATCAACACGATGCTTGTCATGTCTTGTCTTGTACTTGGCTTGGCTCTTTTCCAACTGTTCTTGTACCATTTGATGCACCAATTGACTTTGTTCAATGAAATTCTTTTCTCTATCAATGTAATAATAACCATCAATAGAAACATCCTTCCCAAATATAAAATCTAATGGAGATTTTGGCAAATAACCAAAACATGCCTCAAATGGAGATGTTTGAGTCGAAGAATGCTTAGCCTGATTATAAGCATGTTGAATGTAGTGTAGGTGTTCATCCCAAAGCTTAGGATGTTTGCTGCGATAACCATGAAGAAGATGTACTACTATTATATTCACCACTTTTGTTTGACCATCAGTTTGTGTATGAAAAGTTGTTCTCCTTTTCAACTTGGTGTCCATGAGTGCCCATAAGCTTGACCAAAAGTTCCCAATAAATTGAGAATCTTGATCAGAAATAATAGATTTGGGCAACCCAAAATGTACCTATACATATTAAAAGAATTTGTGTCATTTGTTTAGTTGTAACCTGCTTCTTACAAGGCATCAAATTACACATTTTGTTGAAACATTCAACCACAACATAAAGATAATCATGATTCTTTTTAGACATAGGTAATCCTCCTACAAAGTCCATGGAAATGATTTCCCAAGGATGAGAAGGAACCAGAAGTGGAGTATACAATCCTAATTTGTTTTTGCTAGGCTTACTTGTAGAACATAAAGAGCATCCTCTTACATATCTTGAAACACTTTCATTCATTTTAGGCTAATAGCAATACCTTTGCAAATTAGCCACCATCTTTACTACACCAAAGTGGTCAGTAATAAGAGAAGAATGTGCTTCCCTTATAATGTTGACTCTTTCACCCCACGGAATACATAGCTTGACAAGATTATACCAAAACTTGTCATGCACATGGTAATCCAATTCCTCAACTTGGTTAGAATGACACAAAGTTGCATAAACCTCTTTAAAATCAACATCTAAAGCATACTGTTCAACATAGCTCTCATGCATGGTAGAATTATGCTTAAGAATAACTGAAGCACTAACAATAGGCCTAGAAATCATATCAACAACTTTGTTATAAATTCTTTTCTTATACCTGATAACCAAGTGGAATTGTTGTAGGAAACCCATCCATCTGAAGTGCCTTTCTTATTGTAGATTTGTTTGTGATTGTAATTATTGCAATGGTTGATGATTTGTGTGAATAATAGTTTCTTTTCCCAACAAATAATGTTTCCATTTTTTCACACTTTGCACCAATGCATACAACTCCTTATCATATGTAGGATAATTAATCAAAACACCATTAAAAGCTTCAAAATGAAAACCAATGGGCTTACCAGGTTTTAACAAGACTGCTCCCATTGCATAGTTACTTCCATCTGTTTGTATCTCAAATGGCTGTCTCAAATCAGGAAGTGCAAGAACTGGAGCTGAATTAATCTTCTCCTTTAACGCATCAAAATATTTTTGTTGCTTGCTTCCCCATTGGAAAACTTGCTTGATGGTTTTCACTGCATGTAATGGAGTTGCAATTGAAGAAAAGTTAGCAATAAAATTTCTCCAATATTGGGTTGCTCCCAAATTTTTTTTTACCTCTGTCACATTGTTGGGCTTAGGCCAATCCAAAATGACTTTGACCTTGGACGGATCTATTTTCAATTCTCCTCCTCCAACCATATGTCCCAAGTAAACAAGTGAGCTCTTTCCAAACTCACATTTAGACAACTTTAAAAACAAATTTTCTTTCTTCAAGACATCTAAAACTTTCTTTACATGCCTAACATGCTCTTCACGAGTTTTGCTAAATATAAATATGTCATACAAATATACAATCACACAATCATCAAGAAAAGGCCTTTAAAACATCATTCATAACTCTCATGAATGTAGCAGGAGCATTACAAAGCCCAATTGGCATAACCATCCATTCAAACAAACCTTGTTTTGTTTTTAAAGTTGTCTTTCATGTGTCTCCTTCAAAAATCCTAATCTGATGACATCCACTTCTCAAATACAACTTAGTAAAATACTTAGCATATTTCAATTGATCAAGCAAATCATCAATTCTAGGAAGAGGATAACGATTCTTTACCGTAATCTTGTTAAAGTCTCTGAAATCTACACACATACGCCATGTACCATCGTTCTTTGGTACCAAAACAATTGGTGACCCGCATGGCGATGTGCTTGGCATGATAACCCCTTTGTCAAACAACTCTTGGATATATTTTTTTAATTTCAACATTCTCCATGACTGACATCATGTACATACCAATGTTTGGAAGAGGACAATCTTGCTGCAATTGAATCTCATGTTGGTTAGCTCTTTTAGGAGGCAATCCTTTTGGTTCCTGAAACATCTCATTATATTGGTTAACAACCTCATATAAATCAGATTTTAACTTTGCATCACAACCTTGGAAAGCTTATTTTTCAACATTGTCTTTGGGTTTGATCATCAAGAGTACAAATTTATTACTATCTTTGACTAATCTCTTCATTTGTCCAGCATTTATAGGTGACAAATTGAACTTCTTTGTATGTTCTCTAACAATGTACTCAACTCCATTTTTAAACAAATGATATTTGTTCTCATGACGATGAATGATGACTCTCGTTTCATATAAATATGGGCTTCCCAACACAATACCACAAATATCCAACGGAATAACATCAAGCTCTACCTCATCTATAAATTTTTTAGTGATGGAAAATCTAAGGTTACATCTTCTTGTCACATGAAATTTGGCATTGTCACATATCCAACCTAGACAATATGGTTTAGTATGTGGAGTAGTTTCCAAATGCAATTTCTTGACCGTGTCTTAAAAAATGAGGCTTGCTTGAGAACTAGTCTCAAATAAAGTATTTATCTTGGTATTCTTTGAAATTACCCTTATGTGGAAAAACTCTATTCTTTTTTTTTCATTTTGAGTTTCATTGAGGCTACTACTTGAAAAACTAGTACTGGCAATAGAGTCCTTACCTTGAAAACTCATGGTTGTGATTTTTGTTTCATCGCCTAAATCGGATCCTAAATCATGATGTGTAGTTGCAACAGTCTTTGGTTTCCCTTTGTTGTTGAACTTTTTGGGTTTCATTTCAGGATGAATTTTCCAACAATGGTCTTCATCATGGCCATCTTTTGAATAGTGTTTACATGTGAGTTTTTCTCCCCCTTTCTTGACTAAATAATTCTACTTTCCATTTCCTTTGAATTTCCTCTTTCCCTTGTCTCCATTAAAAAATGGCTTCCTACTGCCCTCTTGAGGAGCATTCTTCCCTCTTGCTTCCAAATGAGTTGCATGTACAAAAACTTCATCTAGATTTGTAGGTTTAAACATGAGAATTGTGTGTCTCAAATAGATATGCAATCCTCCAATGTATTTGAGTAAAGTTTCTTGAGAAGATAAATCTATACCAAAAATCAACGCTCTTCTTCTAAATTCTTGAGTGTAGATTTGCACACTTTTCCCTTTAGCTTGCCTAAAATTTTGCCAATCCATGATAGCTTTCTGCATGTATGCTAATGGATAAAATTTCCTTTTAATTGCAACAATAAAATCATTCCAAGAGGATAAAACTTTACCATGTTTCTTCATGTCCTCTTGAGTTTTGGATTCCCACCAAATGAGTGGTGCACTTTCCAATCTAAGAGAAGCAAGCTGAATCTTAGTTTTCTCATCTTTGATTCTTTGTATCCTACAATACACTTCAATTTGAAGAATCCAGTTATCCAATTTCTCATCATTTACCTCTCCCTTGTACATAGGAAATTCAAACTTAATATCAAGCTTAAGCAAAGGAGTTTGTGGAGGAATTTTACCATGCTCTTTTAGAGAATTTGGAGGTCGCTGTGAAATCGTAAAAGAAGTGGAATATGGAGGTGAAGGATGTGGAGTATCACCATTCCCTCCATTTCCTTTTGGAGTTTTATCACCACAATATTCATTACCTCTTGGAGGATTTTATCTTTCACCTTGAAACCTTGCATTCCTTTCTTCAAATAAAACTTTTACCATTTATGTGATATCATAAAAAGCTTTTCTGAAAGTTTCATCTTCTAAAGTAGGAATTTCATGACTCTCCTCATGAGATATACTTGGTGAATTCCTCCTTGAAGCTTGAGGTGAATGTATGGTTCTCCTTCTTGAAAGTTGAGAACTTGGATCTACAAGTTGACCTTCTGGTCTTGTGAGCTTCAACTTTGTAAGCATCAGAAAAAAAAAAAAAAAACACTTGCAAACAATCAAACCTTCAAAAACATTTTCTCTGATACCAACTTGATCTGAAAATGAAAAGAGTTTGTGTATACAAATTTTGCAAGTGGAATATATATGTGTCTTAGGAAATTGGATCAAGTTGAAAGAACATAAACTTAATGAGTTTTTACTTAACATAAACAGTCATAAACAACCATAAAAAACAAAGACATAACACAACAAAATGATAAAGGAGTTCACCCCTCTCTTAGGCTACATCTCCTGGTCCAACTTCCAATGGATCATTTTCATTATATGCTCAAATATTTAAAATCAGTGATTTACAATTCTTAGAATGCAAAATAGATGGCTCCAATGGCTCCAGAATGTCCAGAAAACCCTAGTTGGGCTCTTCCTGCACCTGGTTTGGCGAAAAATTGAGAAAAATACACTTCCTTGAAGTTTTTCCCCAATAACTTGTTGTCTCTGCTCACCAAAATGCACCTCTGTCTGAATGAATCTGGCCTTTTTGTGTTTCCCATGCCAAAATCCAACACGTGCAACGTTTCTGAAATTCAAGTGAATTTGTCGCACCGTTAGGGGGGATAGTGCCTTTCCCTATGGAGGTTGTGGTCACGTGGCCCCATGTGGCCAAGTGCCGACCTATAAGTTCGCACCCTTCGACTACACCATTAGAAACCCCATGTGATTGGTCATATCGAAAGTATGGTGTATAGTGTGATCAAGGGTTGGGGATAAGCCCCAACCCTTTTCGACCCAAAATAAACCATAATGCAACTTTAAATATTTGTTTTAGACTATAGGGTTAATAACCATTAGGCGGGCTGGTATCCTAGCCTTTTCAAAGTCTTTCCCATATCTGGAGGTTGCGGGTTTGACCCCCACAGTGCCCATACCAAATTTTACACCACAACAAGGGGGTGCCACATGGTGTCCCCTGGCTAGGCCACGTGGCACCCTTCCATCCGCCATGAAATATGCCATGTGTTAGACTAGGATTGGTCCACGTAACCACTTTCCAACTCAGCGACCAAATCACCTTACATGTCACTTGTCCATGTCATCCTATACGGTCATACAC
Organism: Picea engelmannii; assembly: GCA_009831015.1. Taxonomy (NCBI): domain Eukaryota; kingdom Viridiplantae; phylum Streptophyta; class Pinopsida; order Pinales; family Pinaceae; genus Picea; species Picea engelmannii. The sequence goes on from ML786114.1 coordinate 528,668, forward strand.
TCAGCTTCCATGTGGCTTGTATGAATTGTACAGTCAACATTGTTTTTACATGTTTGGGAAAACAAACAGAATGCGATATCTCTCGCATACAAACTTTGTTTGATCCCGTTCAAGTTGCATTGGGATCGTGAGGACGAGATCTACGCAATGAATCCATTTTCGAGCAATTTCGAGCACTTTGATTTTGAGCATTTTTTGATCCCCTAGATCAACTTCTCCCTCTCTTATCTCACGAGACCTCTTTTTTGTTGATTTTGCAAGCTCCCCTCAATCTATTTGGTGCTTTGTTTCTGTAAAACTATTTTCTTCAGTTCCCTAATGCTTCTCACACCCTTTCATCTTTCGATTTCCATTTTGTTCTTTCCTCGATGAATCTTCGTCTCCCTCTGTGTGTCATTCCGACTTCAACCCAACAATACGCTCCTCCTTCAACGCATCTACAAATGCTTATGTAACAACTTTCTTTCTAGAAGACAATTGTCCACACACTTTTTCATTCTATAGAAGCACTCCTAATTGCCCCATTGTTGCAAATTTGCATCATTATTATGATCTGTAGTGATGTTGTCACTCCCTACAATGCAACCTTTCACAACCTACAACAATCAAGCACTATTGTAAAAAATCTGTCATGTCCTCGTAATTTCATTCATCGTGTCATCCGCATGATGAACAATATGCTCCTACATCAAGGATGTACCCATCTTTTCCGCCTTGGTATAAACACTTGTTAAGATGGTCTCTTTTCACCAAAATTCCACAAATTAAAAAACAATTTCATTCTGAACAATTTATTGATAGGATTGCAATTTTGACATTCTTGGTTCATACATGGACTTTGAAATTTATGGACCACATTTCTTAATGGATGCGATTACAATTTTACTATGATGAAAATGCGAAAAAACATTTAAAAATCCAAAAAACTTTGAAAGAGGGGCATTTTAATTAGCTTTTAGCCTATTGAGTTGATTGAGAGACCTCAAGGGAATTTTAATTAGCCTTTATAACATTGAGTTGATAGAGAGACCCAAAAAAACCTTTAGATCACATCTCTTAATGGATGGATGAGATTACAATTTTCTTTTGATGAAATTACAGGTCTAGAAAAAAAAAAACTGGGAAAAAACACTTAAAAACCAGAAATAACAACTTGAATATAAGGTGTGGAAAAAAACACTTAAAAGTGGAGAAAAGTGCTTGAATGTAAGGTGTTTTAGTTAGCATTTGGCCTCTTATACAAAGAAATCTTTATTTCCATTCGGTATGGGATTTTAAGTCTACTTGGGCTCACCAATGTAGAATGCATTAAAATATTTTGAAGTTGGATTAGAAATATGGTAAAGTATTTAATGTTAATAAACTAAAAAAAAATCTAACAAATAACGATCATGTAATAATAATAAGAAAAAAAATATCATAAAATTATACAAGTGTATAAAAAAATTAATTATTATATATTTATTTTAATTTTATATTTAGAAAAAAAATATCATAAAATTATACAAGTGTATAAAAAAATTAATTATTATATATTTATTTTAATTTTATATTTTTTTAGTATTTAAAGTATTATCTTTCAAATTTTTTTAATCCTTTTGATACTTACTAAATCTAAAGCTAAGATGGATTTATGTTAGTTAAAAATAATATTGGATTGGTGGAATGATTTTTGCACTAGAAGGAACAAGGGGTGAAATCCACTATCGTAACTATTATAAAACCTAATGAGACTTCTTTTGAGACCTGAAAAGAAAAAGATTTAGAATTGTTTCAAAATAAAATCCCTTTAAAATATTTTAAGTATATTACACACCATTGACATGTGGCACCTTTTAAAGCCTCCATGTGTCTCGCTTACTGGGAATTTTAATGACTTGTCAACTATTTGAGTGGGATTGATTATGCATTAGGCAAGGGTTATTAGTATTTCACGTTCGTAGTAGGTTAGGGGGATTTCAAGGTTCAACAAAGGAAAATAGAACATTTAGAATCTTCTTGAAGGCGCAAGACTGCACCACATGGAACCCAATGAGGATAACATGAAGGATTCTTACAAGAACTTAATAGAATGATGTGTGGACCAATCAAAGAATTCTGCATCGTGTCGAGTTTATCGTGTCGAGTTTGTGAGAGGATCCTTGCATCATAAAACATATTAAACTAATTCTACGGAAGTTCTCAAACCCGAAAGGGATTTCAAACATAAATTAACGCGCATAGTTGAGTCAATATGAATACTTAGGAGGGCCAAGAAACATAAAGTTTGATACTGATGGAATTGAAGTCTTTATAAAATTTAGTAATAAGATTTTAATCTTATCCTCAAAACTTAGTTAAATTTCTAAAAGAAAATATTCAAGTTCCCATGCACCACAATGCCATGTCGCTCTTTCAAATCCCTCCACGTGCCTTGATGACTTAGACTTTTATAATTTCATCTTACATACATGACTATATCTTATTGGCCATGACCGTTCCTTGTCGTTCTTAATGATGTCCTCATAGATGATGTGGCACACCAGGTAATCACCATGTGGCACGATTTTATTTGTCCATGCACACATGTGCCATGTGGTGTAGTACTATGTGTCCAAGCAAATTTCAAGAATTGTGCAACCCTTGGTTGAAGCATTCCAATGTTCTACCTACCTTTAACTAGACTTGAAAATTTTAAATGATTTAACTTTGATTATTGTCGAGTCCATGGAGGGACTGTGTAAGTTAACAAACTTCAAACCTAAATTTTGTTGGTTGTCCATAAAACTGAAAACATCAGATTGCAATAAAAGGATGTATTAGAGTTGTGTAGGGCCTTGTACAAATAGGGAGACAAAGAAATTAGAATCTCTCTACGTCCGAGACATAAAAGGGATATAATATAGAGTTAATTTGGAGGTTGTGTCTAGAATATAATCTTATGCAAATTTTAGAACATGAAGTGTTAAAAGGACCTAGGTTCTTGGACTTGAAAGGAGTTATTAAGTTCAGTGAAATAAGATGTCAATCTTGTGAAGTAAGTTGTGTCATTTTAATTACAAAAGGATAATTACAAAAGGATTGGGATACCTTTGGAACTCTGATCTAAAATGGATTTACATAGTTACCATATGACTTTATTGAGGCTCTAGCAGAGGAAAATAGAATTTGGGACCCAGAAAGGATAGTTTGAGTTAGATCCTAAAAATCATATTAATGGAATACAACTAAAAATCATATGGTTTGAGGTCAAAGAAATATAATTTGGAGTCTTAGATATCGAGGATATACATCCTGAAGGTCCTCACTGCATTCTATGAGTTGATAGCTTTCCAATGGTGGTTATTTTTTGTCAAACATAGTCCATATGTGAACTTTATTCCCTTGCTAAGATAACAATCTAGTTATTGTCTATAGGTCTTAATGTTAGCCATGCCAATGCACATAATTCATATAGATGGATCTAGTGATGTATGGGAATCTACTAGATACTTCTAGAAGCATCGTTATGATTCCAAGAGAGTTTGGAAACCCTAGACATATCCCTAATTCTATCTATCAAAGACCTAATAGAGGGAGATAAATGAGTCCACTTTCTTGAGCTTCCATCAATGTTCCATGGAATTCTTGATGAGTTTGGAGGAGATACTAACAGAGCACAAAAAGAGAGAAGCACATTGTAGAGGAATGTAGATTATTAAAATGTCTCATAGCTTCATAGCAAGCTTATACCTCTTTGTAATTTGTATTGTATTCTCCATTATATAAAAGATGAGAGGTATAATGCTTCATTTCTTGGTGGATTTTCCTACATTGGGTTTCCTAGGGTAAATATCTTGTTCCAATGTGTGTCTTGGCAATTTTTTTATGTTTTTGTGTCATAATAGTTAAATAATCTAAATGGTGTATACACTTAATTATGTTCAAGAACTAAAAATACAAAAAAAATAGTGACATAGTGGATACAAACTTCATTGTAGTGGATGTAAGTTATAGATATGTTTGACATGACCATTGAAATATATAATATAGTTCATGGATCATATTAGTACCATATAAATTTTACTTAGGTATGCATGTGATTTGAACATTGTACTTGACTTAAAAAGTTTAAATATTTGGGAGATCTATACCTTATGGACCCAAATATCGACATGAGAATGGTTAATAAGTAGCCATGATCCTAAAAATGGAAGACACACAATTTGAAGAATCCATGTTTGAACAAGTGGAAGGGCATTTGCAAAGTTGTAAGCTCAAGTAGTTGACATTTCCAAGAGTATGGAATTACTCATGGTTTCTCTTAAGAAAGAGATTGACTTCCCTTCAAAGCATACTAAATATCATGAGAAACCAAAATATCATGAGGAGTCAAGGAAAGATAAGGAATAACTAAATATTGAAGAATGGAACTCTAGTAACCAATTCCCTCAACACATGTTTAACGTGGAAGTAAAGTTTGAGAGTAATCGCTACAAAGATGAGGTAGACACCGTTAAGTTGAATCATTGATTGATGCAATTAGAACTATATTCCAATGTTCATAAAGTACAAGGAGAGTGTTGAGGGGTCTTAAATCCATTTAACTCAACAGTAGGAACCAAACTCACCACCGAGGACCAATTAGACTCTGCAACATTTAATGGTGGAATGGTTCTCCAAATATTGCGATCTGGCCAATTAATCGATGGGATTTACGTAGTGATTGGAAGGTTGTATTCTTGTGAAAATTCCTCCTTTAGTTCAAACGTTCTCCTTTTGTATTTTCTCTTATAGGTGGGATTGATACAAGACGAATGCTGGAATAAACTAGTTGGGTAACAAAGGGGAAAGGACTTAACTACTGAAGAGGGTTGAGCTTGAGATAACCCTCATACTCAAGCATGCAGAAAATGATTCTTACACCTACACAAGTCTAGTACTAATACAATAACCCGCTGGTGCTCCCATTATTGACTAAGATACAATTATCAGAAGAAAAACATACATGCAATAAATGACGACAAGAAAAATAGTTTTCTTAACTCTAATCATCAATCACATATTTAACACAACGATTTACTCTTCATCATTAGAGACAATAACTATAAACATATAGAATTAGATAACTTATCAACAGATTCATAAACTCTTACTCATTACAACATCCATTCATGAGATGAAATCACAAATAATTCTTCTTTAGATCCAATCATACATGCTTTTGATGAAAAACATAAAAAACTTTGAATCTGGTCCTAAACAAGACTTCTCAATTAAGGCAACTCCGAAATAGTTCTTTACAATCCAAAAATGAGGGTGTTTTCAAAAACCATCGACCCTTCCTAACAGGTCGCTCCTCTTATTTATAACATATTATTAACTAAAAATAACTATCAAAAGTCCAGCTAAGTAAAACAAAAATCGCCACATGGCACTTTCATCTCTTAGTCCTCTAAGAGTCATCAAATGATCTCACTTGAGTGGATGAATCTTCTCATAATCCGACCATTTAACGAAGATTTCATTGCACGTGTTGGCGTACGGGAAGTTGTGTTGTTATATCGGGGCCAAAAGGATCTCCTTTATCTCCACTACTCATGCTCGATATTTGACTATTTTAGCACTTAATTATTGTAGCACTGTCCGAGCCTTGATCGGGTGCTCCATGAACTGTTGTACTTGTCTTGGCACCATGTTCGCCACCTTTGTAATCTCTGCAACCCATGATGAGTCTTGTTCAACATGTAATTTGACTATGTCATGCAAGTTGACAAAGTCATTGGGTGCGCCGAATTCTGGGAGGCTGATGTCTCTCATTACCCGGTTGATCTTGGTCCATCTCTTTTCGCACTTGACCCATTTCTCTTGGATTTCCTGGTGAGGTTCTTGGACCATTTTCACCCAGTATTCGACCAACTTCTTTATGCGATCAATGTTGCTATCCCTTAGTATCCGAATGTCGTGTTCTTAGGTGTCTCGACCCTGCTGAACGACATTGATGTATTCAATCCTTTGCTCTATTTGGTGTGCTTTATCATACCATGTTTCCATGGATTTGCACATCGCTAGCACCATGAGGGTTTCTTCTTGGAAATCAACTATTACTGTACTGAAGAGGTGCTGCTCATTTGTGAATTTACTATAGGCATCTTGGAATTCACTTCTCAAGAACACCGTGGCCTGTGTGGAGTCCTGATAATATTTCTCCAAATGGCATAGATGTTCCAACTCCTTCAACACAAAAGCCAACTCCTCTTCATCCATTTTCACTCTATCTAGGGTGGCATCTGTGATTTCCATCCCTGCATCGATAAGTTCGGATGTCTTGGCATGCTCCATGCTAATCAGTTTTTATTTTGTGGTGATAAGGATGGAGTGATCCAGAGTAAGCCTCCTCTTCTTAGTAGTTCTCTTCATGATGGATTTCCTCTTCCAGTCATAGGAGATGGCTTGTATATCAACAAATCTCATCCACGGGTTCGGGAATTTGTTGATCTCCCCAGGTAATCATATTTCCCAGGCTCCCAACAGTGTATATATTTTCAAGAATGGGTTCTTGAACCTCTTTCCTATGTTTCGAAGGTCCAACCTCTGGTTGTTGCTCATCAAGAAGTAAAGTATTGGCTGAAATTGAAGCATTAGGGGCAGGCTTGATACTTGATAATTGATTGTTGAGATGTCGATTTCCTGCTGTGGAAATCCTTCTTCTTGTTTTCCTGACCTTGGCTCATCGTTCGGGCTATCCACCTGTGTCTCTGGTGCATCGAGTAGCTCAGTGTCAAAGACACTTTCCACCTCTTGGTCATTCTACGAAAGGACTTGAATTTGAGCATCAAGAGCTGGGGAAGACGCCTTCTCGGGTTCCTTTTCCTTTGTGATCTACACCAAAGTCATCAAGGACACCTCCGAACTCTCCTCATAGTCATAGATTGTTATTAAGTTGTAGAGGGGGTTTGGTGCACTTTCTCTCCCTGATGTCCATGTTATCTCTGGCTAAGGTGAAACATCCCCTGGTGATCCGGCTTGTGGCATTGTAACTTCAGGGTTATCTAACCTGGTGATTTCGTCAATTTGTATTAGCTCTGGGCCACTTGGACCTACCTGGATTTTGATTGGGTTGTCAGCAAGGACCCTTGTTATTTATACAAGGTCTGGGTCATCCTGCAGTTGATCAATTATTCTCTGTGATTATAATATCATGAGAAATCCCCTTGCATGTGCCTTCGATGTCATAGGAAATCCCTTGTTCTCCACTGGAGCCACTAGGGAAACCTTTGTTGCCTTTTTTGTTCTAATTTATTCCCTGGCTCTGAGGGCCTCTTAAGATGACTGTTCTATTTTCGTCGCCTATTCATCTAGGCTCATGTCCCTAAACCTGGTCATTTTCAGGTCGACCATCCTTTATACCACCTCGTCCCAGTCCTGAGCATTTTCTATGAAGACTTTGTGTTCGAATTTGTCGTGGGAATACGAACAACATGATGACACTTGTGAAGCATGTTGCAAGACTAGGCCCTTTGGATCGTTCTTGTGGAATTGGCCCATGGGGAATCTGAACTCGAGTTGGCTCAACCCTTCTTGTTTGGCTTGAGTGGTATCCTTTACCAAGTAGAACCCTACATGGAAACCATAGTGTATGAATGCCCATTTCTTGTTCTTGACCAAGGAGGCATTATAGCCTTGCAATATGGTTTGATAGCATATTTATCCTACGAAAATTTGGTACGGGACATGAGCTGGTAGGATATGTGATGCTTCGGTGGCCCCAAACACCCTGATGTAGGTGGCATGCTCATCCAAATACCATTGGCCTACCTTGGATATCATCTTTTTGGCTGTCACCAATAGCCTTGGGAATTCCTTCTTGAAAAGAATAAAATAAATTCAAGCGATGAATTCATCGCAGATGAGAGAGTAGGATTTCTTATAAATGTTTTCCCATAGAACGTTGAAGTAGATGTGGACCAGGAGTTCTGTAACATGCCAACTCAGATTCATGCCGACGAAGATGTTTCTGGCGCACATGACATTGAGCAAGTATGAAATCATTTGAAATGTTGGTGCTTCCCCTTCCTTTGGCACCTGGGCCTGCTGCACACAGATGCTCAATTGCTTGGAGATTATTTCTCCCCAGTTGAAGCTACATATAACAATCGCAACTATGTATGTCAAAGGAATCCATGCCTCTGAAAACCTGGAGCAATATTTCTCTCCATACAATCAACATATGAGAGCCATCAGATAGACGTATGTCTCCATTAAATTGGTTGTCCCATACCAGCCAATTCTTCATTTGGTGAACTTTTTGTCCTCCCTCCACCATGAGGCTATCACTCGGCTGGTGTCATGGTGTTCCTAGAACTTCAACACAAAGTTTTTGTTTAGACGCTCCTTAGGGTCTCTGATTTTGTAATACTTCTGAACTTCTACCGGGAGGAAAACTCTGACACACCCACCATTGTCATCATTGATTAGACATTTTTGTGTGTCTGCGTGGTCGATGAGCCATTTAAGAACCTCTATGCAAGGAAAAAATGGGGGTTCTTCTTGCTACCATATGTAGATGCGACCGTCGGATGTTCCAGAACACCTGGTCATCGAGCACCCTTATGTCTGGATCACTATGTGGGACATATTCTGGGTACTCATCTTAGTTAATCTTGTTAAAGAGATCCCCCCAATGTGGGAGCTCCATCTTGGACCCTGTTCTTTCCTCTGTATCGCCAAAGGCTGAAGGCTGGATGAAATCCTTCTTTGCTACTGTCTTAATGATAGGTTCTGGCCTTGGGGTGTATTCCAATTGTTTTTCCATCCATGGAGAAGATCCTTCACCTACCTCTAGTTATTTCATCTTCGGTGCCCTTGACGATCGTCTAGTAGTTGGATTTATTGGAGGCATTGTTCCTGCAACTTAAAATACAATTTTAGAGACCGTGTAAAAACAAAAACCAGATAAGAAAATATAAATTATAACCATGCAAAATTTAAAGACTCAGATACATACCTATGCAGCTTTTTAAAAACTAGTTATTTTGATAATCACGGAGTTGATACAGCCTTCGAGTTGCTCATCTTGCTCCTTCAAATGCTCCAGAATTCTCTTATGAACAGAATGATTTTGTTTACAATGGCTCAAGAAAATTTAAACATGGAAGATCTTACCGTATCGCATCAGCCATTCAATTCGCGTTATGAGTGAAATTTTAACAAATATGTCGTTGAATCCCTATAACTCAAATTCATCGTGGGTTGACGGTGAAGGCATGGGTGGTGATGTGGTCTATCGATGATTTCAACCGGTTTTTTTGATTGGAGAACAAGGTAGAAACTAATGCGAGATTGGGTATTAATTATCTCCTTAAATGCTCAAGATCCGAGTGTATCTAATGCTAAAACGTCCCATCATGTCACTCTCTTAGTGGGTGGATCAGGGATTGGGGATGTGCTATGAACGTTTTCATTGATGTCCTCCTACAAAATCTCTGACACTGATCGATCTTACCATACAATGTTTTCATGGAAATGTGTAACTTCGAGGTGTGACTTGGACCTAGAGAACCAAGAATGGATCGAGATAAAACTAGACCTTATGATCCTCCTACCAAGTAAATACATGTGGCGCTGAAGATCGGTGACTTAATTAGTGTGTATTAATTGGAGTCGGGACTTTCCTTAAGTTATTCATTCTAAAAAAAACCTTATCTTGACGATGCTGAAAAGGTATCTAGGGTTGGTGATTGACGATAAACCTATCAAGTTCTTTCAGATTGATTTCCTTGAAAAAGTCTCGATGTTGAAGATGTATCGGGAATCAGCGATCGAGAATAAATTTTATCGTGGTCAGAGTGTTTGTTGCGATCCTTCTAGGTTTTCCCCAATTCCGATAAGCGCGTTGGACATCGACTATCAGAGATGTCTTTTCGTTCTTCATTAAATACTGTCCCATACTGTCTTTTACTGATGCTGAAGTAGAATCAGCTATCGACGATATCTTTATGCGCAAATCAAAACTTCCTTTTGTCGATGCCGACGGATATCGGTGCTCGGTGGATGATATTTTCTGAGTGGTTCCTTTTCCTTCTTTGAATTCCTTTTGATGTCGACCCTGAGCGTGTTCGGTGAAGTGTTTGGCTGTTGATTCTTTATTCAGGTGTTAAGTTCTTTTTTAGTCACGAGGTTTCATAAGTTCAAGCAAACGTGAATGGGTGATGAGTGTCATGAAAATAAGAAAAGACAAAACATTTTATAAGAATGAAATTGAATCAGATAGTGCAAAAGATCAAGTGGTACCCAAAAATGTAAAAATTTGATGTAGGCTTTTTTAGGGTGTGTTGAGTGCTCAACAGATGGCGACTTACTGGGCGAAAGAAGAATTTGTCCCTACCTCGGGCTCTGCCGATGCAAAATCTGGTTAAGAACTTAATTGAAGTTTAATCAGAGCCTCTTTTATCCTTGCATTTGAACTTCCTCGGTTGATGCATCCGAGCCTTCCTGTGGGGTTTTCAACCTTTATTCCACCTTCATTTCCTATAACCCTAACTAATGCCCCCTTTGAAAAGAGTTGAGTAAAGAATTCATTGGCCCATGCCCTTTAGTTATCCTTATTCACTTGCTATGGTGTTTCTCTGCTACTAGTGAGCGTCCATAGCCCTGACAGATTCACCCCGGCATCACACGCGTTGCTTCGCTACCCACAAGCGTCCATAGCCCTGACAGAGTTATCTTCATACCCTCTCCTACTATGCACTTATTTCATATGGTTTCTTTTATTTTGGCAGAATTCTGTGAGCGAGTGAGAGAGGAGGACGTCTGTTATTTGCAAAATGAGATGGTTAAGGTGAATTTTTTCTAGCTCTGACTTCCAGGTACATGTATTCCTTTCCATCTTACCAGTTTTCCTTTAAGGTTTTACCAAAACACCAAGCAGACACTTCATCATTTTTTCAAGGTTGTTCATCTGCAAGTTAGATAGAAAACTCTTTAAAACAACTGCATGTCTCCCGACGCTTCTTGTGTTGTATGTAAGCAATGAGTTAGGAACCAAGTTCTCCATATCGCATGAATTGAGGTAAACCATTGTCTTGTTAAACAGAATATTCAAAATCTCGGAAGTACTATAGCAAGAAACAAAAACAAAAAAATGCATTCCGCAATCGACCTATCCTGCAACAAAACATCATGAAAGCACACATACAATTATTATTATTATTATTATTATTTTAATAAAAATATTGTTTTAGGGCTTGGCCATTCACCGGGAGGGCATCAGGTTCCCCCTCATATTCTACAACATTCCTACCCCAATATTCTTGGCCACCTAGAAAGGTCTGAGCCATAGATTCTGAAACTTAGAATGTTTTCCTTTCAACTCATTTTCTCTATCCCATTTTAGGACTCAGTATCCCACTTCAAAATTCTTCTCTTTAGCCTTATGCTTATCAAACCACATTTTAACTATCTGTTGATGAGCTACGAACTTTGATTTTTCTTTCTCCCTATCTTCTTCCATCATGACGAGGGTATGAATTCTTTGTTGTATGATTGATGAGGGATGTCCTCTCGAATCCTGAGAAAGTTGAAGAGATGGAATATATAGTCCGTTTGGGAGAATGGCTTCCTGTCCATATACCATAAAGTATGGGGAATTCCCTATGGCTTCATTGGGTGTTACTCTATCAACCCATCAGGCGTTATGGAGTGAACTGTATCAATTCCTATGATTCTATGCAACTTTTTTATTTAATATCCTCACTAGGTTCTTATTGGTTGATTATGCCCCTCAGTTCCCCTATGGATAGTAGTTTGCAGAGTATCTGATTATGATTCCTTTATCAAGAGAAAACTCTGTTAATAGGGTGGAATAAAAGTAAGAAGAATTATAAAAAACAAGGATAGAAGGCACACCAAACCTTATGATCAACTATTGTTCTATGGATTGGATCACCACTTTTTTGTTTAAATGAGTGAGAGGGATGGCCTTTGCCCATTTTGTGAAATAATATGTGGTAGTTAGTATGTATCTGTGTTTTTTTGAAGAACTCGGTGTAATTTATCCTATCATATCCAACCCCCATTGCTCGAATGGATTGGAAACATCCACTGGTTGGAGTGGGACAACTTCTCTCCTTTCCCTCCCCGTGCTTATTTGACAAGTTTTACAGTTTCTAGCATATGTGTGAGCGTCCCTGAACATAGTATGCCAATAATAGCCAACTCTTAGTATTTTATGAGTAGTGGTGTTTCCTGCGAAATTTCCACCTGCAGGACCATCATGGAGATCCTTCAAAATTTTGTCCACATATTCACGTTCGAGACATCTTAAAATTACCCCATCATAATTAACATGAAAGAGCACCGAATTTGTGAGGCGATATTGTGCCGATTTTAATTTGAGGGATCTCCTTTCCCTAGGATTTAGGTTGTCTAGGAAAGTTCCATGATGTAGGAGAAAATTCATTTTCTCATACCAAGACTCCTACCCTGGGGAGACATGTGAAGCTTCACCACACCACAATGCTAATTCATCTCCCATCTAGAGTCTTCATTTACTTGGTCGTGGGCTTCAACTGCAAGTTTTCATAACCCTTGTCCTTTAACCAGTTTAGCAGGTTTTATATCTAGATCAAATTCTTGGACCACTACCATCCATTTTCCTCTTCTTTCCCCTATCTCATGTTGAGTGAATAGGGATAGGACCGCGAGGTGAGACACAATGACTTTGGTATGGTTCTTAAGGATGTAAGACCTGAAGTGTTTCACTTCCTTATATACTGCATAAGCATGCTCATCTATAGCCGGGTAATTTAGTTTAGCCCCTTGAATATTAGTTCTCATGAATGATATTGGGGCCTCGTTGTTGTCATCATCCTTCTGAGTCAATGCTACAACTAACGATTGGTCGGAGGAGAAAGTATAGAGGAAGAAATCTTTGCTAAAATCGGGACTTCGCAACACTGGGGCTTGGGATATTGCATGCTTAATATTGTTGAAATCAATTTTTCTTTCATCATCCCACTTAAATTAAACATCTTTACGGATCATTTTTTGTAAGGGTTTGATAGTTTCAGTGAAATCGAGGGTGAATTTCCTCACAAAATTGATTTTCTCGAAGAACGATTGCATAACCTTTTTGTTGTGGGGAAATGGAAGCTGAGCTATAGCCCTAATCATTCCTGGGTCTATGTGAATCCCTACTTGAGATATAATATGACCTAGAAATTTACCTTCCTCAACACCAAATATAGTTTTCTTAGGGTTTAAGGATATACCGCATTTCCTACACCTTTCAAAAATTTGGATTAAGTGTTGGATGTGATCTTCTCTATTCTTTGAATAAATATTCACATCGTCCAAATAGAATAAAACACACTTGTTGATTAGTCCCCGAAATGCTACATCCATGGCCCTTTGGAAGGTCACCCTTGCATTGATTAACCCAAAGGGAATACGTTTATAAACAAAGGTTTCCCACTTGGTTTAGAAGGTTGTATTCAAACGGTCTTCCTCTAAAACTAGATCTTGGTTATAACCTGAAAAACCATCCAGCAAGGAGAAAATCTTGGAGCCAGACACGATCTACAAGAGTTTTTCCATTGGTGGGACTGGGTAGTTTTCCTTTTCTGAATCTCTGTTGAGGTTTATGAAATCTACGCACATGTGGATCTCCCCAGAATTTTTCCTCACAGAAACCAAATTTGCTACCCATGTAGAGTGTCTAATGTGGAAGATAATCTTGTCATCTAGTAGTTTCTTTAACTCCTCACAAATGAGAGGCTCCAAGGATGGATGGTACTTCCAAATTTTCTGTTGGAAGGGTTTCACTTCAGGCTTTAATGGGATAGTGTGTTGAATGATACAAGTATCATAAGTTTTCAGATCTTGGTAGGACCAAGAAAAAACATCTTGATATTGTCTGAAACGTTTGAGATAGGCCTTCCTTTCCTCTTTAGATACTGTCTTTCTGAGATTTATATTCTTGGGGTTTTCTGCGATTCCTAGATTTATAGTTTCGTGCATGGGATAAGAAATCCCTGTCTTTGTGTTATTTGACCCTTTAAATCTTTCCCTCATGTCAAAAAGGTTTTCTAAATTGGCCACTCCCTTCGGTATCATGTGATACCTTTGTTTGTCAGCCGGTTGATTTGTATGAGGATCTATTTCTACTAATTTCTCCTGGAATACTTCATTGTCAATAGCCAAGTCTTTAAAATTATCCTATTGGTCAAAAAGTTTATGATCTGTTCATCCCCTTCAAAGACCTTCCAATTAGAAATATTATTGGACAACGATGGTTTGTAGAGTAGGTCCACAGAGAAATGAGAGGCTTCATAGTATTCTAGAGGTGATAGACTTGAGGAAGCGGTGGCTAGAGAATCCGCAATAGTGTTCTTTGTTATGGGAATCTCTATAATATTGAAGGCTTCAAAATGTTCTATTAATATGTGCACTTCCTTTTGGTAATTCATCAGGTGGGGAGAGTTGCAATGTATAGTGTTCCTTATTTTTCTAACGATGATTTCAGAATCTCCGAAAACTTTCAATTTTTTAATGTTTAAGTCTATGGATTTCTTTAGCCCTTGTACTAGAGCTTCATACTCGGTGGTGGTGTTTTTGCATTCAAATTCTAGTCTACAGGACATGAATTTTCGTTTACCTTTTGTATCAATGAGGATGAACCCTTCCCCTGAACCTTCTTGCGATTTAGATCCATCAAAGTACAAGGTCCAAAATTGTGGGGAAAAACTATCAGCTTCCTCTTTCTTATCACTTTCCTCCTTTCCTCTTATCTGTTTCATGGTTTCTAACACTGGTTCCTGAAAGAAGAGGGTTTCCCCTACCGTTATTGGAAAATTTTCTTGAAAACTTACTTCAGAGTTTTGAGTAAGAGGAACATCAAATGAGAGGGGGGAGAAATTCTTGAAATCAAAATCACAGGAATAATTTCCTAGCACAAGAAAGTCTGTCGATGAGGGCTCGTTAAGGGTTTCCAAGTCGGTGACTGTGTGTTTTATATATCTTTCCATATCAATTTTAATCATATTCATGTGTCCCTTTAATGGTAGCCAAATTTGATCCAAGTCTGTACTAAATTATCCATTTAACTTCTCAGACCAATCTCGACTCAGTAACAATCCATAGGCTTTTGGGATATCTACTTCAATGATGTCAATTACTTGAAAAATTTTAGGGTGTGTTGCTATTCTTATCATTACATATTTGATCTCTCCCATAACCTTCACCTGGATTCTGTCTATTTGTATTACATGCTTATCTCTTTTGAGAGGGATTGCATTTAATTTTTTGCAAATAGACAATGGCATAACATTGGAGGATGCTCCTGAGTCAACCAAACAATTATGGAGGTTTCTGTTGAAGATTTCAAATGTCAAAAGGAACGGTGGGACAAAATTTTTTTCCTTCTTATATTCATAGCAGGCGTTCACAGTTGGTTTATTTCTTAGATATGTGGGAGTTATATTTTCTCCTTGGTAAGTGCTTATTGTAGGATTTTCTATTGATTTCAATGCTTGTAATAAAAAGTCCTTTTGCTGAGGGATTCTACACATGTCCATGACAGATATATTTGCCTTCAACTTCTTCAAATATTCTACTATGTTGTATTCTATCTTGGGAGATTATCATGTATGGATGTTTACAGGGTTTCTTCGGGGGACAAAAGGTTCTTTCGGGTGCTCGGGAGATGGTTTTCCTCTCGAAGTTTGGGTCGTGGTGAGTTCGTTTGAGACAGGTTGAACCCTACTTCGTGTTTTCACATCCAAGACTTTCGCGGGAGGTTTTTGAAACTCAAATAGGTCATCGAAAGGCATTGTTAGGTTAGGGTCCCATATCAAAATGTTTGTTTCTTTTGGTGGATCAAATTCTTCCTGATCGACAATATTCATAGCTGAGTTGTTTGATTGTTCAGTCAGAGAAACCTCATCTAGGAACCGGTTGGCCATCAAATTCTTGGCATGCACCCATTGTGGTTAGTCTCTTTCAGAGTGTTTCTCTTGGTGATAGGTAAGGAAAGAGTTGGACACTACATTTCCTAGATTGATGTTTAAGTTGGCCGGGGGGGGGTTTAATTGCTTTGAAGGGTGGATTTATTTTAAAAAAAGGTTTATAGGGCCTATGGCCTTGGTTCCATTCCACTGCACTTCTTTTCATGTCTATGATTTCATTTGACAATTTCTTAACCATACGTTGTAGGTATTCTATGTCTTCACTTCCCTTTTCGGGACCTTGTTCTGTTTGTTTCCCTGGGGGTATAGTCAATAGTAGTCCTCTCCTAGGAGGAGGTTGAAATTCCTTCTTAACTAGTGAGACCTAGACTTCTTTACATCCCTTCATTTGAAATTCTATTGTTTGGGATTCTTCAAAATTCTCAGCTAAGGTTGCTTTGGTAGCCCTCTTCACAAACATGGAAATAGAAGCTGGGAGAGCATTAACATATACTTCGATTTGCAACTCCTGAGTGGGTTTAGATTTGAGTTGAAATTTGTTGAGGATAGTGGTGAACCGTTGTTTAAAGTCTTTAACCTTCTCCTTTGAACTCATGGTGGCGGCGAAAAACTCGGCCATCAACGCTCCTGTAGTGGTTTCTTCTGCAAATTTATCTAAAAAATCCTTTTGAAACTTCATCCAACTAGTTATGGATCCTACATGTAAGTTGAAATACCATGTTGAGGATGAATTCTTGAAAGCATAGGGGAAAATCATGCATACTACGTATTCATGTTGAACATTCAACAATCTGATAGCTAGTATGAATTTTTTGATATGGTCTTCAGGAAATCCTGAGGTTTCAGGGTCAAATTTAGGGAGTAACTTCTCTGGATGTCGGGGAAGGTTATGTACTTGTCCAGGGATGGACAGAGAATCTCTGGCCAACCAAGGTTGATTATTTTGAGGTGGGTTTCCCCTTTATTAATTATGATCATTGCTATATTCCATGTCGTCCGACCCTGAAGCTGAGCATTCTGAGTTAAAACATTCCTCGTCAGAAAATTCATTGGGTTTAGAGAAGTTACCGACCCATGTTTCGGTGATTAGATTGAGAGGATGTTCGATTTTTGTGAGGAAGAAATCTATCAGGTCTTCTACTATGTGCACAAAAACTTGGTCAGGGGTATCAACCACTGGTCTGCTTACTTGTTTTCTACGAGGACGTAACATAGCTAAGGGAAACACTATGATCTATTGGGCGTAAGCTCTTTTGATCCTTCTGAAATGGTTCAACTCCTCATGAGGAAGAGCGTAAGGTATCTCAGGGAATATATGTTATTCCTCTTGTTGTGGTGAGTTACTTGTTTTAGGGGTATTCAATGTGTGTGGGATGTCTTGAGAATGAATAGCCATGCATCTGGGTTGTTTTGAATCTACATGTTGTGTGAAATATTGTGTAAACAATATTATCAACCATTCATTCTTCAAGCCCTCCTTCTAGTGCCGATTTTGTTGACGGGTCTTAAATCCATTTAACTCAACATTATGAACCAAACCCACCACCAAGGCCCAATTAGACTCTACAACATTTAATGGTGGAATGGTTCTCTAGATCTTGCAATCCAACCAAATAATTGATGGAATTTACATAGTGATTGATAGGATGTCTTATTATGAAAAATCCTCCTTTAGTTCGAACGTTCTCTTTTTTTATTTTCTCTTATAGGTGGGACCGATACAAGATGAATGTTGGAATAAACTAGCTGGGTAAAAAAGGGGAAAGGACTTAACTACTGAAGAAGGTCGAGCTCGAGATAACCCTCATACTCAAGAATGCAGACAATGATTCTTACACCTACAACAAGTAAAGTAATAATACATTAACACGTTGGTGCTCCAATTATTGACTGAGATACAATTATCAGAAGAAAAACATACATGCAATAAATGACGACAAGAAAAATAGTTTTCTTAACTCTAATCATCAATCACATATTTAACACAATGATTTACTCTTCATCATTAGAGACAAGAACTATAAACATATTGAATTAGATAACTTATCAAAAGATTCATAAGCTCTTACTCATTACAACATCCATTCATGAGACGAAATAAAAAATAATTCTTCTTTAGATCCAATCATACAAACTTTTGATGAAAAACATAAAAAACTTTTTCTCTGGTCCTAAACAAGACTTCTCAATTAAGGAAGCTCTGAAACAGTTCTTTACAAGCCAAAAAAGAGGGTCTTTTCAAAAACCATGGACCCTTTCTAACAGGTTGATCCTCTTATTTATAACATATTATTAACTAAAAATAACTATCAAAAGTGAAACAAAGTAAAAAACAAATCTCCACATGGCGCTTTCATCTCTTAGTATTCTAAGAGTCATCAAATAATCTCACTTGAGTCTATGACTTGTCTCATACTCCTACCATTTAACGAAGAGTTCCTCACATGTATTGGCGTACAAGAACTTGTGTTGGTCCATCGAGGCTGAAAGGATCTCCTTTATCTCCACTGCCCATGCTCAATATTTGACTACTTTAGCACTTAAATGTTGTAGCAATGTCTGAGCCTTGATCGGGTTCTCCATGAACTGTTGTACTTGCCCTGGCACCATTTTCTCCACCTTTGTTATCTTCGCAACCCACGATGAGTCTTGTTCGACATGTAATTTTACTATGTCGTGCAAGTCGACAAAGTCACCAGGTGCGTCGAATTCTAGGAGGTCGATGTCTCTCATCACCTGGTTGATCTTGGTCTAGCTCTTTTTTCACTTGACCCATTTCTCTTGGATTTCTTGGTGAGGTTCTTGGGCCATTTTCACACAGTAGTCGACTGACTTCTTTATGCAATCAATGTTCCTATCCCTTAGTATCTTAATGCCATGTTCTTCAATGTCTTAGCCCTGCTGAACAACACTGATGTATTCGATCCTTTCCACTACTTGGTTTGATTTGTCATACCATATTTCAATTTATTTGCACGTCTCTAGAGCCATGAGGTTGTCTTCTTGGAAATTTGAATTCCTATAGTGAAGAGGTGTCGCTCATATTTGAATTTACTGTAAGCATCTTAGAATTCGCTTCTCAAGAACACCGTAGCCTATGTGGAATCTTGATAATATTTCTCCAAATGGCGTAGATGTTCCAACTCCTTCAGTGCAATGGTCAACTCCTCTTCATCCCTTTTCTCTCTATCTAGGGTGGCATATGTGATTGCCATCCCTGTGTTGATAAGCTCAGATGTCTTGGCATGCTCTGTGCTAATCAGTTTTTCTTCCTTGGTGATGAGGATGGAGCGATCCAGAGTAAGCCTTAGTTCTCTTCACGGTGGATTTCCTCTTTTGGTCATAGGAGATGGCTTGTATATTAAAAAACTCATCCACAGGTTCATGGATTTGTTGATCTCCCCAGGTAAGCATATTTCTCAGGCTCCCGTCAGTGTATATCTATTCAAGACTGGGTTCTTGAACCTCTAACATGTGTTCTGAAGGTCCAACCTCTGGTTGTTGCTCATTGAGAAGTAAATTACCGTCTGAAATTGAATCATCAGGGGTAGGCTCTATACTTACTTGATAATCGACTGTTGAGATGTCGATTTCCTGTTGTGGAACTTCTTCTTCTTATTCTCCCGACCTTGGCACTTCCTTCGGGCTATCCTCTTGGGTCTTCAGTACATTGAGTAGCTCAATGTCTAAGACACTTTTGACCTCCTGGTCATTCTGCAAAAGGCCTTAATTTGAGCATTGATAGTTGGGGAAGATGCCTTCTTAGGTTCCTTTTCCTCTATGATCTGAACCAGAGTCACCAAGGACACCTCTGAACTCTCCTCATTGTCATAGATTGTTATTAAGTTGTGGAGGGGGTTTGGTGCACTTTCTCTCCCTGATGTCCTTTCTATCATTTGCTGAGCTAAAATGTCCCCTAGTGATCTGGCCGATGGCATTGTAACTTTAGGGTTATCTAACCTAATGATTTCATCAATTTGTATTTTCTCTAGGCCACTTGGACCTACCCAACTTTCGATTGGGTTGTCGGCAGGTACCCTTGTTATTTATACAAGGTTTGGGTCATCCTGTAGATGATAGATTACTCTCTGTGCTTGTTCTATCATGTTAAATCTCTTTTCCCATACCTCTGGTGTCATAGGAAATCCCTTGTTCTGCACCGGAGCCACCAGGGAAAACTCTGTTTCCGCTGCCATTCTAATTTTTTCCCTAGCTTTGAGGGCCTCTTGAGCCAAATATTTTTTTGTCATCGCATGTTCATGCAGGCTCATGGCATTGAACCTGATCATTTTCAGGTCGACCATCCTTTGTACCACCTCGTCCCAGTCCTGGTCATTTTCTATGAAGACTTTGTCTTCAAATTTGTCATGGGTGTACGACCAATAGGACGACAATTGTGAACCATGTTGCAAGACCGGGCCCTTTGGATCGTGCTTGTGGCATCGGCCCGTCGGGAATCTTAACTTGAGTTGGCTCAACCCTTCTTTTTTGGCTTGAGCAGTATTGTTTACCAAGTAGAACCCTACATGGAAATGATAGGGTATGAACACCCGTTTCTTGTCCTTGACCAAGGTGGCGTTGTAGCCTTGCAAGATGGTTTGATAGCATATTTCTCCTATGAAAATTTGGTTTGGAAAATGAGGTGGCAGGAGATGTGGTTCTATGGTGGCCTCGAATCCATTGATGTAGGTGGCGCACTCATCCAAATACCATTGGCCTATTTTGGATATCATCTTTTTGGCTATCGTCGATAGCCTTGGGAATTCCTTATTGAAAAGAATAAAATAAATTCGAGAGATGAATTCATCATAGATGAGAGATTAGGATTTCTTACACATGTTTTCCCATAGCACACTGAAGTAGACATGGACTGGGAGTTCTGCAACATGTCAACTCAGATTCATGTCGGCGAAGACGTTTCTGGTGCACATGAAATTGAGCAAGTATGAAGCCATGTAAAACGTTGGTGATTCCCCTTCCTTTGGCGTCTGGGCCTGCTGCACACAGATGCTCAGTTGATTGGAGATTATTGCTCCCCAATTGAAGCTACATCCGACAATCGCAACTATGTATGCCAAAGGCATCCATGCCTCTGAAAACCTGGAGAAATATTTCTCTCTGTACAATCGGCAGATGAGAGACATCAGATAGATGTATGGATCCTTTAAATTGGTTGTCCCATACCAGCGAGTGCTCCTATTGGTGAACTTCTTGTCATCCCTCCACCATGAGGCTATCACCCAACTGGTGTTGTGGTTTTCATATAACTTCACCATGAAGTCTGTGTTTATATGCTCCTTGGGGTCTCTGAGTTTGTAATACTTCTAAACTTCTACTGAGAGGAAAACTTCGACACACCCACCATTGTCATCATTGATTAGACACTTAAGTGTGTCTATGTGGTCTATGAGACATTTAAGAACCTCTATGCAAGGAAAAAATGGGGGTTCTTCTTGCTACCATATGTAGATGCGACCGTCGGATGTTCGAGAACACCTGGTCGTCGAGCACCCTTATGTATGGATCACTGTGTGGGACATATTCTGGGTACTCTTCTCGGCTAATTATGTTAAAGATATCCCCCCAATGTGGGAACGCCATCTTGGACCCTGTGCTTGCCTCTATATCGCCAAAGACCGGAGGCTAGATGAAAACCTTCTTTGTTGTTGTCTTAATGACAAGTTTCAGCCTCGGGGCATATTCCAATTGTTTTGTGATCCCTGGAGAAGATCCTTTGCCTCTGGTGCTTTCAGCTTCAGTGCCCTTGATGATTGTCTAGTAGTTGGATTTCTTGGTGGCATTGTTCCTGCAACTTAAAATAAAATTTCAGAGACTGTGTAAAAACAAAAATTGGATAAGAACATATAAATTATAACCATGTAAAATTTATAGGCTTGGATACATACCTCTAGAGCTTGTTAAAACCTAGTTATTTTGATAATCATGGAGTTGATACAACCTTCAAGTCTCTTGTCTTTCTCCTTTAGATGCTCCAGAATTCTCTTATGCACATAATGATTTTGTTTACAACGGATCAAGAGAATTTAAATAGGAAAGATCTTATCGTGTCACATCAGGCATTCAATTCGGTTTATGAGTGAAATTTTAACAAATTTTTCGCCGAATCTCTATAACTCAAATTCATCATGGGTTGACGGAGGTGGCGCGGGTGGTGATGTGGTCTATCGGTGATTTTGAATGACTATTTTGATTAGCACACGAGGTAGAAACTAATGCAATATGGGGTATTAATTAGTTCCTTAAATGCTCAAAATCTGATCGTATCTAATGCTAAAACATCCCATTGTGTCTCTCTCTCAGTGGGTGGATCGAGGATTGAGGATGTGATATGAACATTTTCGTTGATGTCATCCTGCAAAAGCTCTGATGCCAATCGATCTTACTGTACAATGTTTCCGTGGAAAAGTCTGACTCAGAGGTGTGCCTTGGACCTAGAGTACCAAGAATGGCTCGGGATAAAACTAGACTGTATGATCCTCCTACTGGGTAAAGACACGTGGCACTAAAGACCGGTGACTTAATTAGCATGTATTAATCAGAGTCAGGAATTTCCTTAAGTTATTTATTCTAAAACAAACCTTATCTTACCAATGCTAAAAAAGTATCTAGGTTCGATGATCGGCGATAAACCTATCAAGTTCTTTTGGATTGACTTCCTTGAAAAAGTTCCAATGTTGAAGATGCACCGGGAATCAATGATCAGGAATACATTTATCATGATCAGAATGTTTGTTGCGATCCTTCTAGGTTTTCCCCAATTCCAATAAGCGTGCCAGGCATCGACGATCGATGATATCTTTCCTTTCTTCATTCAACCCTATCCCATATCGTCTTTTACCGATGCCTAAGAAGAATCAGCTATCAACAATATCTTTATGCACAAATCAAACCTTCCTTTTGTCGATTACGATGGATATTGACTCTCGGCGGCTGTGATTTTCTGAGTGGTTCCTTTTCCTTCTTTGAATTCCTTCCAATGTAGACCCTGAGCACGTTCCGTGAAGTTTTTGGATGTTGATTCATTATTCAGGTGTTAAGGTATTTTTTAGTCATGAGGTTTCATAAGTTCAAGAAAACCAGAATGGGTGATGAGAGTCATGAAAATAAGAAAAGAAAAAACATTTTATAAGAATGAAATTGAATCAGATAGTCCAGAAGATCAAGTGGTAGCCAAAACAGTAAAAATATGACGGAGGCTTTTTTAGGGTGTGTTGACTGCTCAACAGGGAGTAGATATTATCTTTTTACAAATTCAAGATAGAAATCCATGGACATAATTGGTGGGGAAGCTACACCAAGGCCTTTACATTGGGAAGGGACTCATTAGTTGTTGAATTTTTAATTAAAATGTAGTACCAAGGCAAGTGTTTCTCTTCCCTAGGCGCCTAAGGGGAGAAATTGCCGAATGTGGGTCTTAGTCAAATTAATTTGTGAGATGCAAATTAAAAGATAACTTTATGATTAAAGTGAGGGTGA
>ML786115.1:16222-37652 GCA_009831015.1 Picea engelmannii
GATTTGTAAGTATTTTTCTGCAAAACTTCTTAAATGAATGGTTGTAGTTCAATTTCTTGCATTTGTTTATAAATATTGTTGAATCAAAACCCTAGGGGACAAGCACACAAGTAGGTCATTGTCTCATGTCCCCTGATAGAGAATCCTTAAGCCATTGTGGAGGGAAGAAAGAGCCTAGCCTTAGCTATACTCCTATTTTCTCCCTATTTATAGTCGTACTATTCTGAATCCGAGAAGAGTGAGACGTCCTTGGGCTAGGTCTACTACACTAGGGTCGTACTCTTTCTAGGGTTTGTTGAAAGGCCTTGCTTTAACAACACCTCCCTCATCAAACCCTCTTGTTTTGGTTATATTTTGTTATTGTTGAGCTAGTCGTTTTCCGGGAAGGAGGAGAGAGAACGAGGCCTTGCTTTAGCAACACCAGAGTGAGCCTCTCTCCCCTAGGGTTTCAATTTTGGGGCCCTTCTTTAGCAGCACTTCAAAACTTTTCCCTCTAGTCCTTGAAATCTTGCCTCCTTCAACCTGTGCGTCCTTCACTTATGGCTCCATTAAACCCTAATGCACTGATCTGAGAATCCTCAAATGTTGAAGTGAAGCTGATCAAACAAACTCTCAAAACTTTTGAATCTCAAAACCCTAACCTACTAACCCTGAATGCTGACGTCACTCCTTGCTATTATATCATTGATGCAACAACGTTTTTGTCTATGAGCAATTGAATGGTAGTTGAGGGGCATTTATTAGATTAAGTATTGATTGATTATATTGGATGCCATATAATTCTTGTATTCATTGACAAGTAATACATTTATCATTGCTATTTTGTAAACATTGACTTTGTCAACATTTACTTTTAAATTGCTTATATTGAATATCAAATAGTCACTGATTTATATGAAGTACTAACCAAGATTGCACGTATCAGTTTCCTTGTTGTATTGTCTCAAGCAGGTGCTTTTATTTTCTTTGGTTATACCTTATTATTGGTTGTTTTGCCGGGACTATCTGATTGGCGATGATCTGTGAAGGGGGAACTTGTCCTTGTCCTTTTATCCTTTGCCCTTTCAAAACCCCAGGTCATCGGGGACGTCTCCCCTAGGCCTAGCCTCCCTAAAGAGAAAGAACCTTCCCATCGTGGCGACATTGGGTGGGATAGGTTCCTGTTATGTCAGTTTGGCCCTCTACCTTATAACCTTTTATCCTAGCTACAAAATGTGCGATAACATACACCAATAGTACTCTTCATACTCTTGAAAAGTCCATAATATGTGTGGAAGAAACCCATTGCTGTCTCATACAACGACATCACAACATAAACAAGAAGGATAGGTACTCCAAGGGTATGAAGCCACTCAATAAATAGATGGCCAAGAGCAATACTAATTGATCTAGGTATTTGGATTTGCAATTGTCTAAAAAATGAGCTTGAACCTTGTTAGATTCACAAAGGTTTTGCAGGTTTTGAACTTCTTACACATTTGCCAATCCCTTTACATGTGTTTTTGGTGATTTTGACCCCATGGATATCTATAATAGTTAACCCTGCCAAACACTAAAACCTTGGAATAATCTTTGGACAATCCAGAAAATACCAAAATCAAAATTTGTATGCGAAATTTATGGTCCCAAGAAGTTGACATACCAACTAGGCTCCCTAGTGTTGATGCTTGTAGCATCGGACATGTACTTCCGCATAGGTCTAAGTGTCTATACGTGTGGAAGTCGTCCAAAGCCTTCAACCTTAGCAATTTATTTTAATTAAATGAATTCTTAAAGTAAAGTGCTTTCTATAATTAAAGTGAGTTTAATTTAATGGAATGTTAAGGTTATTAGCTTTAGTGAATTAAATTAATTTTAGCCATTGATATCAAGTGCTTTAATTAAATGAATTCTTAAAGTAAAGTGCTTTCTATAATTAAAGTGAGTTTAATTTAATGGAATGTTAAGGTTATTAGCTTTAGTGAATTAAATTAATTTTAGCCATTGATATCAAGTGATGTGAGATCTAATCTTAACCATTAATCACTTTGGAGATTAGGGTTATGTTTGATTCGATCATAACTCAATATTATAAATGTAAGGCTAGGTGAAGGAGAAAGACATCCACTTGAAAAGAAAATTGATTTTTCTCAAGTGCTTAAGTCATGAAGGACTGTGATTCAAGGGGATCAAGATACAGGATCAAAGAAGGTTTTTTTCTCAAGTGTTTGAGTCACAAAATACTGTGACTAAAGGGGATCTCAACAAAGGTGAAGAAAGACTTTCATCTAGAGATCTAGTCCAAAGTGTTGATTTTTCTATATGAGATGACATTGTATATTCGATAAGGAGTGTTCTATATATAGAAAACATATGGTGACAATCCATGAAAGGATGTGTCCCTTGGATAATAAATAACTACTACTTATTTATTATATATATTTATTCCTTGTGTTATAAATATCATGTCATATATATATATATATATATATATATATGAAAACATGTCTTCCCGATGTTGTCCAAACATTAACACTCCCTCTCAACGATTGAGACATTCTTCATCATGCCAAAGATTGTCTCCGAAGTATACAAATTTCACCCTAGACTTATGACATTTGTCTGTCAGTGTCGGGAGATGTCTCTCTTCCACCTAAACCGAGGGGAAACTCCTTTTGCGACTCTCCCTCTGAGCCAATTGACTCTCTCTAAGATCAGGCTCACTCTCGGTCTGCATGTGATAGCATCTAGCATCTTGAGTCTTTATCATTCCTTGTCAAAACACCATGACTAGGACAAAGACCACACCAGGGTTGTTCACCATAGGTACACTCTTGTGAGTGAATGTCAACCCGATGCTAACTGACACGTGGAAAGCTCCTCAAGCACATCAAGTCCATATTACTCCTTGTCATGATCAAGGAAGGCCTATGCTTGGGCCCATTTAGAACAAGTACACCTTTCTGATAAATGCATCCTATCTCCCTTGGTCTGCAGCCCAATCTAGGAGAAGGTTCGCCTGATGCTTACTTGATACATTGTAGCAAAAGGTTTGTCACACATGGAACTCCCATGTGGACTTCTAGAGGTTACTCCCTTTAGAAACACTAGGGTCAAATACCTATAGTTTGTGACGTCAAGGTCAACTCCCCTGACGTGTCCTCATGTGCTTTCCACAAGGGACGTTGTGATATAATCCCAAACCCACTTATCCCTCTCGGATAAGTGTCCTCACAGATCAACTCAACTTAGTCACAGAGGAGTACGATCTAGACTTCTAGAGGCTACTCCCTCTAGAAACACTAAGGTGAAGTCCCCATAGTGTGTGACGTCAAGGTCAACTCCCTTGACATGTGCTCATGTGCTCTCCACAAGGGATGTGTCCTCATGTTCTCTCCACATGGGAAGTTGGGCTATAAGCCCAAACCCACTTATCCCTCTTGGATAAGTGTCCTCACAGATCAACTCAACTCAATCACACAGGAGTACGTTCTCGAGAATGTCTCAGAAAGTTGCAAGCATTAACACTCCTCAGTGAGGGAGGCATTCTCTGCCACGCTAGGTCTGTCACGAAAGTACTCGAACTTCGTCCTGGTAAGGGGTTTGGTAAGAACATCAACAACCTGCTCATATTTAGGAAGGTACTACACTAGTACTGCCTTCCTCTGCACCATGTCTCAGATGTAATGGTACTTGATCTCAATGTGTTTCGATTTGTCATGAAACAGTTGATTCTATGAGAGCTTCACACAACTCTTGTTATCACAATGAATAACGGTGGAATCCAACACATGTCCAAATAAATCTGCAAGGAGCTTGCGAAGCCACATTGCTTCACAAAATGCCACACTCAATGCATTGTACTATGATTCTGCGGTGTTCAAAGCCATAGAAGTGTGTTTCTTGCTACACCAGGAAACCATGGCAGATCCCAAAGTGAAGCAACACCCGGAGGTGCTCTTCCTGTCCACTGCTCTCCTTACCCAATCAAAGTCTGTATATCCCTGCAATCTCATGTCAATACTAGAAGTATATCTCAGACCATGTCCAACTGTGCCTCACAACTATCTCAACACATGTTCGCAGCAATCCAGTGTGTCTGTATTGGCTGATTCATATACTGACTAAGTGCACTCACTTCATAGGAAATATCTGGTATGGTGTTAACCAGGTACATCAATGATCCAATCAGTTGTCTGTACAGGGTCAGATCAATCTCATCAGAATTAGAAGAAAACACACTTAGTTTCTTCGGTTTCATCACCATTGGTGTAGCCATGGGCTTATAGTTCATCATCCCAAACTTCTTAAATATCTCAACTGTGAACTTCCCCTGACTCAGGAAGATCTCATCAGTTCTCTTCCACACCTTTAGTCCCAAGAAGTAGTGCATCATACCAAGGTCCTTGATCTCAAACTCAGAGGCCAACACATACTTGCATTCATCTATAAGGCTCTCTTGTACCGATGAGGAATAAATCATCAACGTAGAGGACCAAAATCAGGGACTCACCATAAATAGTCTCGTAGTACAAGTTGGGACCAACAACACTTTTGCTGAAGCCCAAACTCATCAGGTGTCCGCCAATCCTCACATACCAAGCTCGAGGTTCCTGCTTGAGTCCATACATGGCCTTCTTCAACCTGCACACATGAGACTCCTCATGTATCAAGAAACCATCTGGATTCTCGATGTATACTTCTTCCTCAATCTCTCCATTGAGAAAATTTGTCTTCACATCCATCTGATGTAGTCTCCAACCCATGGATGTTGCAAGGGAAATAATCATCCAAATAGAAGTGTATCAAGCAACATGAGCACATGTCTCCTCATAATATATTCCCTCCACCTGAGAGAATCCTATAACAACAAATATCTCTTTGTGCTTCTCAATGCTCTCGCCAATTGTGTGTTTGATCTTATAGATCCACTTGGAATTCACTATAGACTTCCCCTCAGGTCTAAGAACAATATCCCACACATCATTCTTCATGATGGACTAATACTCCATCATGGCATCTCTCCATATTGGCCGACTAGATGCCTCCTCATAACAAGAAGGCTCAGAATAAATTATGTGGATGATAGTTGCTTCATAACACAAATATCTCTAAGGTCTCTTTTTCTCTCAGAAGGTACCACGAGGGGCTGCGGGCTGCATGTCCTTCTGCCTTCTGCAGAGTCTGACGAGCCCATGTAGATCTCTTCCAACCTACCTCAATATCTCTGGGAACATCAATTGGAGCTACATGATCAATTGGATCAATACGCTCTGTTATCCCCATTTTGTGGATAAATAAAGAGATTATGTCTCAAGGCCCTCAGGTTACAGATATGGAGTACCGAGGGACTACATGACCAACACTATCCTTTTTCACAAATGGAGACCCTTCTCACCATCACAAAGGTCGCAGATTTTTAAATGGCATCCACTACATCAACTGGCTTCTAGAAGGAAGTGGGCCTTGCTCCATGAGGTACAAGTCAATATTATGGTGAGCATCATTTCAATATTTAAGGAATTTGAGTATGTTAGATCTTAGATTGCTCTAGATTTCATGATATATGTTTGGACATTATGCATTTTTCCCTACTTCACCTTGGTGGTTGACATTGTTCCCTAGTAAGTGGTCTTCCTCGGGGATGGGTTTTCTACTAGAAACTCCCTTGAATATTCATCTTACCGTTCCCAACCATACTTACCACTTTCCATCACTATTCCCCTCCATTTCCTCATCTCTTGGGATTTTAGGGTGTATTGACCCAAGAAGGGGTTGTTCCTCATTCTATGGGTAGAAGGGCTGAAGGCCCAGAGGGATTCATGTTGGGTAAAATACAAAATCCTATGTATGAACCTTCTAGATGCTTCTTCCAGGGATCACCTAAGAGAGAATTGAAACTCTTATCTTTAAGTAAAGGGGGAACCACAATAAAATATGATTAAAAATGCTTAAAAGTTTAGTTGGAGGATAGGAGGTCTTATCACAAGTCGGCCTATCATGTCCATGGATATAGAGGCATGGCATTACCATCATCTGGTCACCAAGCCAGGGTAATGGCTCTCAGTTGCATGGCTGAGAGAAAGAGGGTCTCATCACGAACTAGCCTTCTCATTTCCACTAGGTGTTTGTGGGTGACACTGCCATTATCTGGACACCATGCTAGGGCAGTGGCATTCAACCTTTCCTTAAATTTATGAAAGAATGGAAAAATAATGGGCTTGGAAAAAGTGCATTGTGGACAAAGGTACCACACACCCTCTACAAAGGCACCCATGAATGAGACACTATGACCTCTTGTATGTCATGAGCCTTATGCCCATTGAGTCTTGACCCTAACCACTTCACCCACTTTACATGGCTTAGAGAGGGATCTCTTGGAAACTCTCATTGACCTAGGGCAAGATATACCCAATAGGACACCTCATCAACCCTCCCATATTCAATCTTGACAAGTCGCATAATATCTTTGAGCACTTAATTGTTTGATATAGTGATCTTTGATGCACATGCTTAGGTGGCTCATTTATTGATTGGATTCACTTATCATGATGTTATTACTTGAGATCCTTGGAATGCATGCTTATTTGTCTTTGCAATACCTAGTTGGTGGACAATTTTGGAAGAACAAGCCTAGCTTAGGCTTCCATGGGGCTTGAAGCCCGCAGGTGGATGCCAAGGGCCCACATGCCAGATGAGAAAGATCAAACTTGGAAGGCCTAAAAGATGACTTGGACGACATAACCTATCCCCACATGTCAAACACTTTTCCTAGGAGAGGATAAACATCACTTCTAGAGGCATGACATCACCTAGGGGGGTTAGGGTTTGGTGGTGTGGTTGATGCATTGCCACTTGGATGTTTTGAGGATAATTAGGATTTGAACATGAAGGAAACAACTGGGATGCTTGACATGTGGCTTTGACAAACCTATCCACCCTCCTCCTACACCAACGAATTTCTCCTAGTGCCAAAACATCCCCTAAAGGGGTGATGTCCTTCTAAAATTAGGGTTTTCTTATGTGCAAAAGTGAATTTTAAATGAATTGTTTAATATTACTTTGTTGAGGGGGAAATATTAGGGTTGTTAACCCTTAGTCTTGTGGTTTACCCCTAATTACGTGGACACACTATCTTAGTGACATTTTGTATAAATAAGATATCATAAGATCATTTTAATATAACTCTCCCTCTTGTGAGAAGTACTTGGTCATAATTTTTTTCTACACTTGGAGTACTTTGCCTCTTGTGCTATGGAATAATGATTTTTGGTTATGGTTTGATGATGATGATGGTGCACTATCTCTAGGAGGTTATTCTCTTGCTTTTGTGGAGGTTTACTTTGGCATGTTAATGTTTTTTCTTGAATGGTATGGTCTCTGTACTTTGTTATTATCATTTATAAATCAAGATAAGGTTGTTTTGGCCAAGGCTAGATAGGGAGTATAAAGATATACACCCCTATCCTAGTTTCCACCATAATTGTTAAGCTTTTAAAGTTATTTTGCAAGGGTTTAGTTGAGGAAGTAAGAGGATTTACACCCCTTATCTTCAAACCCTAGATAGGATACTTGCCTTGGGAAATAAGAGGGTTTACACCCCCAATGATTTAGTAACCCTATCTCTTTCTTTGTGACCCCATTAACCCCTAACTAAAGGCACCAGTCTTGCATTGGAGAAACAAAATATTGCATTTTGAAACATGATTTCTCTTCATTTTTACTTCTTGCAACTTGGATTATGTTCTTTGTGCCTTGGGAACCTCACAACCACTAGGGAATCCCCATAAAAGGGATAATTCTTGATGTTGTTATAAAATTGCATCTTCAGGCATTAGGGTTGCAGAAACCCTAACTCATTTATTTCAATAACACCCTAATCAACCATTGGAATCTGCCCAAAGTTTGCACACTTACTCTTCTTGGTCTAACACACTTTTTGGAAACGTTTGGAGGGTTGTTAGTGGATGATTTTATTTCTTTAATACATTTAATGTTACAACCACAAGGCTGATATAATTTTCTGCAGACAAGCGTTTACAACAACCTTATCTTTTCATGCTATAATATTGGTCTTTCATCTTGAGTTTAGCTAGTCATTAACTAGTTTTTATCTTGTATCTTCTACTTGATCTCTAGCATTTATTTTGCAGCTTGTGATGCCATTTTATTATTGATATACATTGTTAATGACAACTTATTTTAGGGACAACAAGCTTAACTTGCTTGTCCTAGTGATTATATTGCAATATATGTTTATTTTTCTTGTGTCTCGGGCAGGTATTTCACCATTTGCAGGTTACTCAACATACTTGGCAACCCTTGGACCTCCACAAGACTTCATTCCAATCCTTTTACATAATTTATATTTGACCTCTAGGGACTTCATCTCCATCTTCCTCCATCTTCATCTCATTCCCCCTAGGGTCACCGAGACTCCCCCCTTGAGGTGACTACCTCACCTCAAAAGTGACGGGGACACCTACCTAAGGTGACAGTGGGTAGGTGACCTCTTAGTTGTCGTCGTTTAGTGGTTGGGTTGGGATTTTACGAAGCTTCAACTTGTGCAATAACTTTTTGGCACCATTGTCGGGGAGGATTTTGAATCCTCTTCGGAACCCTAACGACACTTTGACAAGCTATCCCAAAGCCTTTCCCTTTGCTTGCACGACGACTCCACCCAAGGGACGTACCCTTTCCACCTTTATTTATGAGCTCATATTGAATCTCATCTGGTGACTCCACCTTCCCAAAACCCTTTCTTTCCCAAACCTTTTCCCCTAGGAGGTTCAAGCCTTCTTAGGTTTACCAAATAAGGCCTCCTCTCAAGCCTCTCATTGTTAAAACATTTTTCCATAATACACTTCATCTTGCTCCAATGGCTCACCCTTGGGAAAAGGACCTCTACAAACCTCTCAACATGTCCAACATCCAAGGATACCCTAATACCATGCCAAAATAAGTCAACAATTGGTTGCCAAAGTTCCCAGGAATCAATGTGATAATTGTTGAGGACCATATTTATGTCATAGGCTGGGACATGGATAGTGCAGGTATCAAGCATGAAGATGTGGCCATGAAGTTATTTGCCTCATCATTGACTGAAGAAGCCCTTGATTGGTTCAGAGGACTCCCTGACAATCATCTCACATCTTACAAAGCTTTTTCCAACTCATTCAAGAATAGATGGTCAACAAAGGTATATGGTGAAACACTTGGTGCTCAGTTTAATCAGATAAAGAAAAAGGAGAATGAGACGGTAAAGGAATTCAATACCAGGTTTGACATGTTGTACAATCAAATTCCAACAAATTTTCATCCTACAACATCATCAGTTCGTCTCCTTTACATGAATGTTTTTGAAGGGAAGTTTTGATTCATTCTCAAAGACAAAAATCCCACATCATTGGCACAATCCAAGGAGTACAGTGCTAATATTGAAGAAAATATCCTTGATTCAAGAGTGGAACCTTTTCACTACCCCCGCGTCAAAGAAAAAACAAAGACTAAGGTTTCCAACAACAATGCTCTTGATCCGATTGCTCTCTTAACTCAAAAGATAGACCATATGAAGACTCAGTTTATACAGGTGCAAAATCAATTTATGAGCCGTATGAATACAATGGAAAGAAATCAATCTGCTCCTAGACCTCAATTTTCCAGACAACAAAGAGATACCACAAGTTGGAAATCAAGGCCTCAACAGGAGGCAAAGGCCCCAGATATTTTGAGACCAGTTGGGACAATTGATGTAGAAGCTTGGTGTCTCCCTTGCCAAGAACCTCACAGAGAAGATGAATGCCCCTGACGAGACGAAGATTCTCTTGACAATATGAATTTCATTGATATGATTTGCACTTTCCAAGAGGAACAAGGTACCCAAGAGCAAGTTACCCAAGAGAAGATCAATGAAGCCAGAAGAAGAGGAGAAAGAGAGGGGACACTCCAGGCCTTGAATCAATCAACAAATGATTAGAAGAAGGAATTAAGGAGGAGGGAATATCTGACGTACACTAGAAGAAACAAATCCTCAATCCCTTCCTCATAGCCTGATACTCCTCTTCAATCAACAGAGAAGGTGGTTCCATCACCTCCACCTTCAGTATGTGAGTTTCTTCCTAAACCAACTCCTACAAATGATATTCAGTTAAATATAGATGTTGCTAGCATGTTTGGAAAACTAAATATGACGGTCCTAGTGACAGAGATGTGTAAGATCCATTCTGTAAGAAGGGAAATTTTAAAAGTCTTACAAGTTCCAAACGAGAAGGAAGATCCTCCCATCATTTTGAACACTATGTATCTCTATCGGTCAAAGGACAAGAACCCTCCTTTCTATCTTTCATTAGGCATGAATGGCCTAAGCTTGAACAACTGCATGCTTGAATCCGGGGCCTCAGCGAATGTCATATCATTGAGGGTGATGAAACAACATCGTTTGAAGACAACCCGACCTTATGGAAACGTGTGTGGTTTTGATTCCAAAAAGGTCAAGGTTCTCGGGGTATGTGAGGCCATTGAGGTTTTCGTGATTGATTTTCCACATATAAGTATTCTCATGGACATAGTGGTAATCGTTGTTCCAAATGCTTGGGGGATGCTCTTATCTAGGAGCTAGTCTACTGCCCTTGGGGGTTTCCTTATCATGGATCTCACCCATGCACACATTCACATGGGAGATGGAACCTTCTAGATATTATACAATCAAGAGAAAGTTGATAGACATGTGATGAATCCTCATGGTCCTGATTATGTCGATGAATGCGATTATGATGTGCCTCCACAAACCATTGAGTATGATCCATTTGAGCTACCCTTTATGCAGGAGGAATCCATGGATAGAACAATACAAAGAGAAACTTGCAAAATACCATGGGAAGGAGCCAGGATCTATCCATATTTTGAAGAAAGAAGATGAGGAACATGAAGAAATCATCAAAGAGACTGTCTGCACAGAGCCTCCATACGTTGAGAATACACCCTGCATAAATTTTAGTGAAGGAATTCTTGTGCTCATGTGGGACAAAAGAAAGGGAAAGCCCAAATATGACCAGAAAGATAACTCATGGCTTGGTCCTTACATTATCAAGAAGAAGGTTGATAAAGAAAGGTACTATCTGGCAACATTAGACGAGAGAAAGATGCCATTACCAGTGGATGGATATCTTCTTTAACCTTACATGTAGGTCACATGAATTCTTCAAGGCCCATGCCCCAGGGAAGTAGGTAAGTCATCTTGATTTTCCCTGCATTTGCATCATGATTGCTCATACTAGTTTAGATGCATTTCATTTTCATTTTTCTCTACTTGCATATTGAGTTCATGCTTAGCTTAGAAATTTCTGAAAAAATGTCAATTTTTTTTATTTTCTAGATTAATTTCTATTTTGGATATATATATATATATATATATATATGGATGAAGGGTGATATCACCACACTAGATGCTGTGATCCCTTTGTTTGATTTTTTGGCAGGAACATGTCTACTAGGAGATGTTGCGGTTCTCATGCACTCTACGACGAGCACATGTCCCCAAGTAGGAGCCATATGTTATCCCTGTTATCCCCCACTTTTAGGCATAACTAGGAGATCATGTCTCGAGGCCCACAGGTCCTAGACATGGAGTACCGAGAGCAGGATTGACTTTAGCATGGCCCTGGAGGGCCCACCTTTTATTTCTTCCAACATCTTTATCTTGTCAACAACAACAACATCCATCACCATCGGCTTGGTCCTGTGTCAGAGAAGGTTCTTGCTCCATGAGGTAATTAGTCCGGGTATCATGGTATGTGTCACTTTGATCATCAAAACCATTGAATGTATGCATCTGATTCCTTTTATTTCTAACAACTACTTGGATCTTACACTTGCCCACTTGACCATGTTTGGGGGGATTGATAGAGGTCCCTAGCAAGCATGTGTCTGTAGGTTTTGGTTTTCCACTGGGGGGATTTCTGAAAAGCCATCGTCTGCTCCCATCATAGTACCACTTTTCCATCTTGTTTCCTGCTCACCTATCCCATTCCACTTGTCCAGACATTGGGTTGACCTATTTTCAGGATTGCACCTTATCTCGTGGGAAGAAGGGGCTAAAGATCCAGAAGGTAAAAGCAAGATGGTAAAATATAAAAGCCTAAAAATAAAACCTTGAGATGCTTCGCCAAGGATCTCTGATCAGAAAGCAATAAAAAGCTTCTCAGCAAGAAACAAGAGGGACCCAGAAAAATAATAAAACAAGGTCTAACCAGAGGATAGGGGGTCTCATCATGAGCCAACCTATTAGGTCCATGGGTATCTAACAGTATGACATTGCCATTAACTGGTCACCACGCCAGGGCAGTGACTCTTGGTTGCATGGCCAAGGGAAAGGGGGTCTCATCACGAGCCAACTTTCTCATTTCTGTGAAAATACTTGTGGGTAACGTTGTCACCACTGGTCACCATGCCAGGGCAGTGTCCCTTGATTATCTCTTGAACAAAAAGCAATAAAATATAAAAGAATAAAAGAATGAAGAATAAAATGCAAGAATGAGCTTGGAAAAATGCATCCATGACAGGTACAGTTCGCCTTCTACAAAGGCATCCACAGGTAAAATTTTTGCATCCTTGGCCCTCACTGTGCCCACATGTTTGGACATCCCCTGACCACATCACCCACTTACATGGCTTGGCCGAGGTCTCTTCCGGGAACTTTCCTTCTTTTGTGGACAATAGCCCAATAGGACGCCTTGTCCTTTTCTCCAGATTTGTATTATAGGCTTGTGTAATGTCTTTGAGATGTTAACTGATGTATTAGGGATTTTATGCACATGTTTAATAATATTGATGATGAGATGTGATTGACATTGCTATGATCCCTGTGACTGATGAGCCCATGGAGGGTGTAGCTTTTGATATGCAGAACCATGCCCGACGGACAGTTACCATTTTGGACCGGTACACATGAGGGGATGATTAGTTCAGACCTCCATGGGGTCGAGTGGCCCATCATGTGGATGTTGAGATCCATAAAGGGGCAGAGACAAGATAGAGATTGATCAGGGGCTTTGCACTAGGGAAGAAGAGGACGTTCCACCAGAGGCACTTTGGCAGAGCTTGACTTAGGGGGATTGACCCTATTTCAGTGGAATGTTGGCCTTGAAAGGCCTAGGACGTCACCCTTGATGACCATGCTGTCATCCAGTCTATTGGACTTCTTGGGAAGTAGACTGGGTAGTATTGACACATGTGGCATGATGGAGGAGTCCAAGGAGGGCTAATGTTTTGCTCCAGGATGCCTCATTTTCTCTAAAAGGGGCTAACATCTCCTTTGGAGGGGCTTCATGTCTCTTTTCAGCTTGATTAGGGTTTTAATTTGACAATTTAATGTAGAACAATATGATTTTAGTATTTTGGCCTTGTCGGGCTTTTTACATGACCTAAAATGTAAAATTAGGTCATGGAATGGTCTAAATGAAGGATTTTCACCTTCATTTTGGATGAAAAATTACTCACTCCATAAGGAGGTCTGAAATTTGCACCCTATCTTGGGTTATTGGCTGATTTAGTGATGCACACTTTTTGAAGGAGGACTATTTTGGCATATTTTGGCTTTTCTCTTAATGGAAGGTGTTACAACTAGGGTTTTCATTGCTTCTTCTTGGTGAATTGTAAGTATTTTTCTGCAAAACTTCTTGAATGAATGGTTGTAGTTTAATTTCTTGCATATGTTTATGATTTTGCTGAAAAAAACCCTAGGTGACAAGCACACAAGTAGGTCCTTGTCTCATGTCCCCATAGAGAGAAATTTTTCATCCATTTGAAGAAGGAGAGAGCCTAGATGTTGCTACACTCCCTTCCCCTCTTCCTTTATTGCTATCCGTAATTCCTGTAAGCTAAGAAGAGAGAGACGCCTTAAGCCTAGGTCTACTACACTTAGGGTCGATTTTATTTAGGGTTTGCTGAAAAGGCCTTGCTTTAGCAACACCTTGCTTCACCAAACCCTCTAGTCTTGGTTTTATGCCTCATCTTTCAGCTAGCCGTTTTTTCCATTGAGTTAAGGAAGGAGGAAAGAGCACCGAGGCCTAGTTTACCTACACCAAGGTGAACCTCTCTTCCCTAGGGTTTTGACTTTGGGGGCTTTCTCTAGCAACACTCCAAAGCCTCTCCCTCTAGTCCTTGACCTACTTACCTTTCCCTCCTTTATCTCTTGCGTCTTCCACTATTTGACTCCATTAACCCTAAGGCACTAATCTAAAGAGACCTCATGCGCTGAAGTGACCTTCATCACAAACAACTCTCAACACTTTGAATCAAACCCTAACCTAACTAACCCTAGCCTAGAACTAACCTTATAACCCTATATGCTGAAGTCATCCCCTGCAATTAACACCTTTTTGCAGCAAACATTTTGTTTTATAAGCAATTGAATGATGATTAAAGGCATAAATTAAATGAAGTGTTGATTTGTTACTTTAAATGCCATATTGTTCCAGTATTTATTGGTGAAGTGACATTTTTCATTGTTATTTATAAACATCGACTTCGTCAATATTTATTGCTAAAATTGCTTATATGTTCATCAGATAGTCATCCATTTATATGAAGTACTAACCCATTGAATTAGCTTGCATATATCGTTTGATGTTACTTTGTCTCATGCAGGTATATCTTTGGGGGTTTTACTTTATTATTGGCTGTTTAGCTAGGACTATCTACTTGGCGGTGACTTGTGAGGGGGGAATCGAGCCTTGTCTTTTAATCCTCTTGCCTTCTCAAAACCCCAGGTCACCGAGGACATCT
Source organism: Picea engelmannii (assembly GCA_009831015.1). Classification (NCBI taxonomy): domain Eukaryota; kingdom Viridiplantae; phylum Streptophyta; class Pinopsida; order Pinales; family Pinaceae; genus Picea; species Picea engelmannii. The sequence continues at coordinate 30,986 of ML786115.1, forward strand.
CCCCTGGGCCTCACCTCCTTAAAGAGAAAGAACCATCCCATTGTGGTGACATTGGGTGGTATTGGTTCCTGTTACGCCAGTTTGGCATTCAAACCTCAAGTCTAGTATCGTTGCTACAAACTGTGCGATAACATTTTGGTGCTGTTGTCGGGGAACACTGAGTCAAACCTTCCTCAAGAAGACAAATTTTCGGTAAGCCTTGCCGCTAGAGTCTTTATCTTATAAGCTTACCTGGCAACTCCACTTAGGGTGTTTTCCCTTATCTTTTGATAGTTTCAAGAAAACTATCTGGCGACTCCACTGATGACGAAGCCAACTATGACTTCACAATGGGACCTAGGAAACTACAAGCCTTTAGACATGAGTAACATCCCTGGGTACCCTCAAAAAATGCCCTTTGAATATAGAAATTTGCTCCCTGGATTCACTGGTGGTGATAGAGAGAGAGAGAGAGCTGACTATCACATGAGAAACTTTTGGAATTTCTTCCTATCCTACCATGTCGATGATTATGCTGAAGACTTGGTCATGCAACTTTTCTCTTCCACTCTTTATTGCAATGCTAAAGAATGGTATGATAACCTCCCCGATGCCAACATCACGACTATGGATCAATTTAAGGAAACCTTTCTCGAGAGATGGGGTATCCAACTGGAAGACATCCAAGTACTATTAGAAGAACTCAATCATATAAAGCAAGATGAAGATGAAACTGTCAGAGACTTACAGGATAGATTTGAGAACATGCTGTATCAAATCCCTGAAAGTCATCATCCCGAGGAGAGATACTTGATCCATCTCTTTACTTGTGCACTTTTGGGATATCTAAGTTTTCCCCTTGATAAGAGAGCCCCACGGACGCACGATGAAGCCTACAACATGGCTGCAAGGATTGAGGAGTACATCTCCTTATCTCAGATAAGATGTTGCTTTACCTCAGGTACTCTTAATAGGGAAATCTTGTTTCCCTTGATAACTTCATTATTGATTTCCAAGAAGAAGGGGAACAAACCACAGATCGACAAGGGATTGATGAAGACACAATCGAGGAGCCAGAACCCAATGATGAAATCAACATGCCCTCCTCCTCCCAATGAAGCGATCCACAAGCCTTCTCCACCTGCACAACAAAAAGACGATAAGGTTAGTTTCTTTCCTTTTTAGGATTTTGATGATACCTTGTTTCATGGTTCAGAGAGTGATGGAGAAATGGAATCCCCGAATGAAGAGCATCTTCCTGTTAAATTTTTAATTAAAATAATGTACCAAGGCAAGTGTTTCTCTTCCCTAGGCGCCTAAGGGGAGAAATTGCCGAAAGTGGGTCTTAGTCAAATTAATTTGTGAGATGCAAATTAAAAGATAACTTTATGATTAAAGTGAGGGTGAGTGAAGAGACACAAAATCTCAGCCACCCATCTAATCTAATCTCAGTTGTTAGATTAGAAAACTCCTCACCTTCCCTCATGAGGTTGATTAAGGCAAGTGGGCGCACCCATTCTTGAAGAAGAAAGGAGTTGAAGAAATCTTGGTGAGAGGCCAAGAGGCTTTTTGGTGAGATGCCAAGAGCAAGAGGAAGAAACAACAGTCTTGTTGAGAGAACAAGAGAGGAGCTGAAGAATTCTTGTTGAGAAAACAAGAGAGAGCAAGAGAGAGGTCGAGCTGAAGAAAAGAGACAGCAACAACAATTTCTGGGAGCACTGGCATGCATTCCAAGGTTGTCGAATAGCATTGAGTGGCACAGAAATTGAATCTTAGCAGAGTTTTGGCACAAATTTCGTGACAGTCCGTACAACATTAATTGCCGTACTGTTATACGAATTTCTGGTTCAGAAATTGAGGAGCAAAGCTACAAGAATGTCCAGATAAGTTTGTGTAAATATCTGAAGATGAAAATGCTGTAAAAGAATTTCTCAGAAGCTCATAAATAATACAAATCCCTCTCTAACTGGTTTTCCCCTTTTGGGTTTTTCCAGGGTCGAAGTTAGACCGAAAATATTTGTGTTTAATATTTTCTGAGTTTTACATATTGCTGATATTTTATTTCTGCGTTGAAAACGATGTTCATAATCCTCATGTTTCAGTTCTGAAATTTATTTTCTGTTTAGAAATTTATTTTCTGTTAAGTTTTTTAGATGCTGAAACACGGCTGTAGCTTATGCTGAAACACCAGGCTGTAGCATAAGCTGAAACACCAGGCTGAGTATATGCTGGAACACCAGGCTGAGTATATGCTGAAATACAGTGCTGAGCAGATGCTGAAACACCAGGCTGTAGCATATGCTGATGCTGAAACACCGCTGTGAGAAGATGCTGAAACACCAGGCTGTAGCATATGCTGATGCTGAAACACCGCTGTGAGTAGATGCTGAAACACCAGGCTGTAGCATATGCTGAAACAGTGCTGAAACTGAGTTTGGCATTTAAATTTGACTGAAAAATCAGAGAGACTGAAACTGGGTTGGGATTTTGAAAAATTAACACTTCCTTGCTCTACAACCAAAGATGAAGGGGCAACTCATGAGGATAAAACATTAATGCATGTTAAAGATACCCAAGTCCTCGAAGCTCTTGCACAAGAAGAAAAAGTGAGTTACCTTCCTCTCCAAGGTTTCGATGATTGCCTACTTTATGATTTAGGAAAAGCGGAGGAAATCGGTGAGCTTTTGAATGTTTTGAACCCTCCATGTTATGATACTGACACTAACTTAGTTGATATCGACGAGTTCATATATGTTGGGAGACGTAGGTGGGATGCAGTTGGTTATGATATGGATCCCATCTATGACATAAAGAGTCATCTCCGAGTGTTACCTTTGCAATTATCACAACAAGCTCTTGACCAGTGGCAACAAGGAGATGATATTTTTACCGATGCTCCCCAAACACCCAAGGTTGACCAAGTACCGTATTTGCTTGATGATTTTCGGTCTTACCTTGAGGGATTTGATGATTAATCCTCCGATCACTTAGATTTACCCTATGAAAATGACTATCAACCACCACTGTGCTCGGGTTTTGATAGGAGTAAGAATACTGTTTCCATAAAGAAGGATTCTCATGACCTTTTTCCCCAACCACCTCTTATTGCCTTACCTTGTTGTATCATTAAAGGTGTAGTTGGAAATTATATCTTTTATATTGAGTTTCCTCTGAAACAAACCCGAGAATCCAAGGGTTGGTTGAAAACTACAGATTTGAGTCCATCACCTTAGTTTTTTAACTTTCCCTTGAGAGTTTTCCAGCCGTCTTCTAGATCTTTGTCAATCCCTTCCCGAGATTCAGAGTGTGAAGACGTCCTAGGTAGCTAGTTTGTCGATCCTTTGAGTCAGTATTCTGAACCTTGGAATTTTCATGACCCCTTCCTGAAGTGGATTGAGTACTTTCCTCAAAGACTGACTTGGCACAATTTTATCCCTTCCACCCACCTCCATGAGTTAGAGTTTGTGATTTCCGATGATATGATATATGTTCTAACCCATGTCATTTTTGTGCTCGATTTATCACTATTTTGGTCTATGATGAAGCACAAAGGCAGGTATTGTGGGACGTTGCTGGATTGGCTTCACTGGTTGTTTGACTACATCCAACATCCAACCAACAGGTAGGTACAGGTAAGTAGTTTGTTTTACATTCACATTATTGATTTCTTTATTTCAGTTTACATTACGTGTATGCTAGGGTGGCATTACCACCCCAATTGGTTACTGTTTTTCTATTGAGATCGAGCAGGTAAACATGTTATACCAGAGATGCTGAGGTTCTCATGCACTCCACGATGAGCACATGTCCCCGAGTTGGAGCCAGATGTTATCCCTCACTTTTAGGGATAACTAGGAGATCATGTCTCGAGGCCCATAGGTCCTAGACATGGATTACCAAGAGCAGGATTGACTTTAGCATGGCCCTGGAGGGCCCACCTTTTCTTTCTTCCAACATCTTTGTCTTGTCAACAACAACATCTATCACCATCGGCTTGGTCCTGTGTCAGAGATGGTTCTTGCTCCATGAGGTAATCAGTCCAGGTATCATGGTATGTGTCATTTTGATCATCAAAACCATTGAATGTATGCATTTGATTCCTTTTATTTCTAACAACTACTTGGATCTTACACTTGCCCACTTGACCATGTTTGGGGGGATTGACAGAGTGCCCTAGAAAGCATGTGTTTGTAGGTTTTGGTTTTCCACTGGGGGGATTTTTGAAAAACCATTGTTCGCTCCCATCATAGTACCACTTTTCCATCTTGTTTCCCGCTCACCTATCCCATTCCAATTGTCCAAACATTGGGTTGACCTATTTTTAGGATTTCATCTTATCTCGTGGGAAGAAGGGGCTAAAGGCCTAGAAGGTAAAAGCAATATGGTAAAAGATAAAAGCCTAAAAATAAAACCTCAAGATGCTTCGCCCAGGGATCCCCGAGAAAGCAATAAAAAGATTCTCAGCAAGAAACAAGAGGGACCCGGAAAAATAATAAGACAAGGCATAACCAAAGGATAGGGGGTCTCATCACGAGCCAACCTATTAGGTCCATGGGTATCTAACAGTTTGACATTGCCATTAGCTGGTCACCACACTAGGGCAGTGACTCTTGGTTGCATGGCCAAGGGAAAGGGGGTCTCATCACGAGCCATCCTTCTCATTTTTGTGAAAATATTTGTGGGTAACGCTGTCACCATTGGTCACCACACGAGGGCAATGTCCCCTGATTAGCTCTTGAACAAAAATAAATAAAAGATAAAAGAATAAAATAATGAAGAATAAAAGGCAAAAATGGGCTTGGAAAAGATGCATCCATGACAGGTACAACTCGCCTTCTACAAAGGCACCCACAGGTAACATTTTTGCATCCTTGGCCCTCACTGCACCCACATGTTTGGAAATCCCCTGACCATATCACCCACTTACATGGCTTGGATGAGGTCTCTTCCGGGAACTTTCCTTCTTCTGTGGACACTAGCCCTGTAGGATGCCTTGTCCTTTTCTCCAGACTTGTATTGTAGTCTTGTGTAACGTCTTTGAGCAGTTAACTGATGTATTAGGGATTTTATGCACATGTTTAATAATATTTATGATGAGATTTGATTGACATTGCTATGATCCCTGTGACTGATGAGCCCATGGAGGGTGTACCTTTCGATGTGCAGGACCATGCCCGATGAATAGGTACCATTTTGGACCGATACACATGGGGAGATGATCAGTTCAGACCTCCATGGAGCTGAAGAGCCCATCAGGTGGATGCCGAGACCCCATTAGGGGGGCAGAGAGAGGACATAGATGGATCAGGGACTTTGAACCAAAGGAGAAGAGGATGTTCCACCAGAGGCACTTTGGTAGAGCTTGACCTAGGGGGATTGACCCTCTTTCAGTGGAACGTTGGCCTTGGAAGGCCTGGGACCTCACCCTTGATGACCATGACATCATCCATCCTATTGGACGTATTGGGAGACAAATTAGGCAGTGTTATCACATGTGGCATGATGGAGGAGCCCAAGGAGGGCTAACATTTTGCTCCAGGATGCCTCATTTGTCCAAAAAGGGGCTAACGTCTCCTTTGGAGGGGCTTCATGTGTCTTTTCAACTTGATCAGGGTTTTAATTTGACAATTTAATGTAAAATAATATGATTTTAGTATTTTGGCCTTGTCGACCTTTTTACATGACCTAAAATGTAAAATTAGGTCATGGAATGGTATAAATGAAGGATTTTCATCTTCATTTTAAAGACAACTTACTCACTCCATAAGGAGGTCTGAAATTTACTCCCTCTCTTGGGTTATTGGCTGATTTAGTGATGCGCACTTGTTGAAGTAGGATTATTTTGGCATGTTTTGGCATTTCTCTTGAAGGAAGGTGTTACAACTAGGGTTTGCATTGATATTTCTTGGTGATATGTAAGTAATTTTCTGCAAAACGTTTTGAATGAATGGTTGTAGTTTCATTTCTTGCATATGTTTATGATTTTTGCTCAACAAAACCCTAGGTGACAAGCACAAAAGTAAGTCCTTTTATCATGTCCCCTTTGAGAGAAAATTTCAGCCATTGATAGAGAAGAGAGAGCCTAGCCGTAGCTACACCCTCTTTTTCTCTTCATTTATTGCTAGCCGTACTAAGAAGAAAGAGATGCCTTAAGCCTAGGTCTACTACACTTTGGGACTGTTATCCCCGATATCTAGGGATAACTAGGAGATCATGTCTCGAGGCCCACATGGTCCTAGACATGGAGTACCGAGAGCGATATTGACTTGAGCATGGCCCTGGAGGGCCCATCTCTCTTCTTCTTCGTCAGACTTGTCCTGTCAGCAGTAGCAACTTCCATCGCGATCGGCCTGGGCTTGCATCGGAGAGGGCTCTTGCTCCATGAGGTAATTGGTCCGAGGTATCATGGTATGTGTCATATTTGATTGTTATAACCTTCTTATATATGCATTAGGTTCCTTTCATTTCGGATGACTGCTTGGATCTTACACTAATCCACTTGACCACTATTGGGGTGATTGATGGGGTAACTTAGCAAACTGGTATTCATGGGTTTTGGTTAGACACCAAGGGGGATTTGTAGAGCCATCGTCCGCTCCCACCATCTTATCACTTTTACATCTTATACCCTGCTCATCCATCCCATTCCCCTAGTCTGGCCATTAGGATGACCTCTCAGGGTACACTT
>ML786115.1:43992-65703 GCA_009831015.1 Picea engelmannii
AATTTAGTTTACACCTAGGGTTTTGACCTTAGGGTTTGAAAAGCCTTGTCCCCAAGCAACACTTTTCAGCCCTAGACTTATAGTTTGAAGCTAGCCGTTTTGCCAAAGAGTTCTAAGGAAAGAGGGAGGAGCATGAGGCCTTGATTTCGTAACACCAGAATGAGCCTCCTCCCCTTAGGGTTTTGACTTTGTGGCCCTGCCTTTGTAGCACTACAAAGCCTAACTCTTCCGTCCTTAGATTTGGATTCTCCCAAGCCATTAGCCTTACTCCTTGACTCCATTTACCCTAAGGCACTAGTCTAAACCTAAAACAACCTTTTTCAAACTCTTAATTTAAAACCCTAACTAACCCTAGCGTTCTTTTACTAACCCTAACCCTAAGATGACGTCATGCCAACATTAAACTTTGATTGGTATAAAAATTGCGGCTTGGTCATCCTTTGATTGGCATTGATGTGTTGAGCATTTTCATTGTTCTATTTTGTAAAACGGCCACTTCTTTGTCTCTCGAACTAACCTAATTTAGGGCTGACGTCAGCTTTGTAGCAACAACAATATTGATGACGTCAAGCCTCTTTTAACCATTATTTAAGTGTAAAAATTTGTGATTTGGTTGGCATTGAAGTATAGATTACTTTCTTTGGCTTATTGTGCAAAACGTTCACTTTTTACCTTCCAAAAAACTAGCATAAATTAGGGCTGACATCACTCTAAATCTGCAATAGTGACGCAACAACAATATTGGTGTATGAGCATATTTATTGCATTGTGATAATACTAGGATTTGATTTTATACATTGAATGCCAGTATCTCTTTTGTATTTATTAAAGAAGTGATATAAGATATAAGATTTTACTGCAATCATTGACTTCGTCAATAATTACTTTCATTAATGCTCATATGTATTAAAGATAGTCATTGATATTGTGAAGTACTAACCACTGCAGCACTTTCTTTTAGTTTTATTTGCCTTGTCTCGCAAACATGGGCCATCCAATGGAATATCTTCTTCTTTTGACTATCTCTTTGGCAGTTATCTATGAAAGGAAACCATCATCTTGATCCTTTAGACCTTTAGACCTTTCATTACCCCAGATTACTAGGGACGTCTCCCTTGGGATTAGCCACCCTAAATAGAAAGAGCTCCCCATCGAGGTGACAGTGGGTGGGGAAGCTCCTGTTACGCCAGTTTGAGCCTTGACTCCAAGCTATCTAAACCTTTCCTACAAACTGAGCGATAACAGGGACGATTTTTTCTAGGGTTTGCTGAAAGAGCCTTGCTATAGCAACACTCTTCTTCATCAAACCCTCTTGTCTTAGTTTATGCTATCTTTCAGCTAGCCATTTTTTCCATTTGAGTTAAGGAAGGAGGAGAGAGCAGTGAGGCCTAGTTCATCTACACCAAAGTGAGCCTCTCTCCCCTAGGGTTTTGACTTTGATGCCTTGCCTTAGCAACACCCCAAAGTCTCTCCCTTTAGTCCTTAGCCGTTTTGACTTTTGTCTCTTTCAACTTTTGCGTCCTTCACTATTGCCTCCATTTAACCCTAAGGCACTGATCCTAAGACCTCATGCGTTGAAGTGAACTTGATCAAAACTACTCTCAAACTCTTGAATCAAAACCCTAACTTCACTAACCCTAGCCTAAACTAACCTTCCAATCCTATATGTTGTCGTCAGCTTTAGCCATAATATCATTGGTGCAACAAAACGTTTTACTTTATAAGCAATTGAATGGTGATTACATGCATAAATTAAATGAAGTATTGATTTATTACATTGAATGCCATATTGTTCCAACATTTATTGGTGAAGTGACATAATTTTCATTGCTATTTATAAACATTGACTTCGTCAATATTTATTGTCAACTTGCTTATATGTTTATTAGATAGCCATTAAATTTACATGAAGTAGTAACCCATTGATAAAAGCTTGCATATATCAGTTTATTGTTGCTTTGTCTCATGCAGGTGTATCTCTTTGGGGGGTTTTACTTTATCATTGGACTTTGGTCGGACTATCTGCTTGGTGGTGACTTGTGAGGGGGGAATAACTACTTTATCTTGTAATCCTTTGCCTTCTCAGAACCCCAGGTCACCGGAGATGTCTCCCTTGGGCCTTACCACCCTAAATAGAAAGAACCATCCCATTGTGGTGACATTGGGTGGGATTGGTTCTTGTTACGCCAGTTTGGCCTTCAAACCTCAAGCGTTTTATCCTTGTTACAAACTGTGCGATAACAATCCCCATTTTGTGGATAACTAAGAAGATTATGTCTTGGGGCCTTCAGGTTGCAGATATGGAGTACCGAGGGACTACATGACCAACAATATCATTTTGAACACATGGAGAGCCTTCTCACCACCACAAAGGTCACATATTTTTAGATGGCATCCACCACATCAAGTGGCTTCCAGAAGGCAATGGGCCTTGCTCCATGAGGTACAAGTCAATATTATGGTGAACATCATTTCCATATTTAATTCATTTGAGTATGTTGTATCTTAGATTGCTCTAGATTTCATGATATATGCTTGGACATTATGTCGTTTTCCCTACTTCACCTTGGTGGTTGACATTGTGCCCTATTAAGTGGTCTTCCTCGGGGATGAGTTTTCTACTAGGAACTCCCTTAAAGAGCCATCATACCATTCTAAACCATACCACTTTCCATCACTATTCTCCCTCATTTCCTTATCTCTTGGGATTTTAGTGTGTATTGACCCAAGAAGGGGTTGCCCCTCATTCTATGGGAAGAAGGGGCCGAAGGCCCAGAGGAATTGATGTTAGGTAAAATTTAAAATACTATGTATGAAACTTCTAGATGCTTTGCCCATGGATCACCCAATAAAGCAATGAAATGCTTATCTTTAAGTAAAGGGGAACCGACAATAAAATATGATTAAAAATGCCTAAATGGTTAGTTGGAGGATAGGTCTCATCACGATCCGGCCTATGATGTCCATGAATATCTAGTGGTATGAAGTTACCATCACCTTGTCACCAAGCTATGATAATGGATCTCAGTTGCATGGCTGAGAGAAAGGGGGTCTCATCACGAGCCAACCTTCTCATTTCCACTAAGTGTTTGTGGGTGACACTGCCATTATCTGGACACCACGCCAGGGAAGTGGCCTTCAACATTTTCTTGAATTTATGAAAGAATGACAAAATAATGGGCTTGGAAAAAGTGCATTGCGGACGAAGGTACCACACACCCTCTACAAAGGAACCCATGCATGAGACACTACGACCTCTTGTATGTCATGAGCCCTATGCTCATTGAGTCTTGACCCTAACCACTCCACCCACTTTACATGGCTTAGAGATGGATCTCTTGGAAACTCTCTTTGATCTAGGGAAATATCTACCCAATAGGACACCTCATCAACCCTCCCATATTCAAGCTTGACAAGTCGCATAATGTATTTGAGCACTTAATTATTTGATATAGTGGTCTTTGATGCACATGCTTAGGTGGCTCATTTATTGATTGGATTCACTTATCATGATGTTATGACTTGAGATCCTTGGATGACATGCTTATTTGTCTTTGCAAGACCTAGTTGGTGGACAATTTTGGAAGAACAAGCCTAGCTTGGGCTTCCATGGGGCTTGAAGCCCACAAGTGGATGTCAAGGGCCTGCATGCCAAATAAGAAAGATCAAACTTGAAAGGCCTAAAATATGACTTGGATGACATAACCTAGCCCCCACATGCCAAACGTTTTTCCTAGGAGAGGAAAAACATCACTTCTAGAGGCATGGCGTCACCTAGGGGGGTTAGGGTTTGGTGGTGTGGTTGATGCATTGGAACTTGGACGTTTTGAGGAGAATTGGGATTTGACAATGAAGGAATCAAATTGGATGCTTGACATGTGGCTTTGGTAAGCCTAGCCACCCCCCTCCTACACCAATGACTTGCTCTTAGTGCTAAAACGTCCCCTAAAGGGGTGACGTCCTTCTAAAATTAGGGCTTTCTTATGTGTAAAAGTGAATTTTAAATTAATTGTGTAATATTACTTTGTTGAGGGGGGAATATTAGGGTTGTTGACCCCTAGTCTTGTGGTTACCCCTAATTATGTGGACAGACCATCTTAGTTATATTTTGTATAAATAAGAGATCATAAGATCTCATTTTAATATAACTTTCCCTCTTGTGAGAAGAGTACTTGGTCTTAATTTTTCTCTACACTTGGAGTAATTTGCCTCTTGTGCTATGGAATAATGTTTTTTGGTTATGGTTTGATGATGATGATGGTGCACTATATATAGGAGGTCATTCTCTTTCTTTTGTGGAGGTTTACTTTGACATGTTAATGCTTTTTCTTGAATGGTATGGTCTTTTTACTTTGTTATTATCATTTTTAATTCAAGATAAGATTGTTTTGGCCAAGGATAGATAGGGAGTATAAGGATATACACCCCTATCCTAGTTCCTCCATAATTGTTAAGATTTTAATGTTATTTTGCAAGGGTCTAGTTGAGGAAGTAAGAGGATTCACACCCCTCATCTTCAAACCCTAGCTAGGTTACTTGCCTTGGGAAGTAAGAGGGTTTAGATCCCCAAGGATTTAGTAATCATAGTTCTTTCTTTGTGACCCCATTAACCCATATCTAAAGGCACTAGTCTTGCATTGGAGAAACAAAATATTGCATTGGGAAACGTGATTTGTCGTCATTTTTACTTCTTGCAATTTTGATTATGTTCTTTGTGCCTTGGGCACTTCAAAACCATTAGGGCATCCCCATCAAAGGGATACTTCTTGATGTTGTTATAAAATTTCATCTTCAACCATTAGGGATGCAGAAACCCTAACTCATTTATTTGAATAATTCCCTAATCAACCATTGAAATTTGTTCAAAGTTTGCAGACTTACACTTCTTGGTCTAATGCACTTTTTGGCAAAGTTCGGAGGGTTTTCAATGGTTTATTTTCTTGCCGTAATACATTGAATGTTACATCCATAAGGATGATATAATTTGCTGCAGACAAGTGTTTACAACAACCTTATCTTTTCATGCTAGAATATTGGTCTTTCATCTTGAGTTTAGCTAGTCATTAACTAGTCTTGCTCTTGTATCTTCTACTTGATCTCTAACATTTATTTTGCAGCTTGTGATGCCATATTATTACTGATATACATTGTTACCGACAACTGATTTTAGGGACAACAATCTTAACTTGTTTTTCCAAGTGATTATACTGCAATATATGTTTGTTTTTCTTATGTCTCTGCCAGGTATTTCACCATTTACATGTTACTCAACATACTTGGAAACCCTTGGACCTCCTTAAGACTTTGTTCCAATCCTTTTACATCATTTAGATTTGACCTCTAAGGACTTCATCTCCATCCTCCTCCATCTTCATCTCATTCCCCTAGGGTCACTAGGATTCCCCCCTTGAGGTGACTACATCACCTCAAAAGTGACGGGGACACCTGCCTAAGGTGACAGTGGGTAGGTGACCTCTTAGTTGTTGTCATTTAATGGTTGGGTCAGGATTTTTCCAACCAAGTGATTATACTACAATATATGTTTGTTTTTCTTGTGTCTCTGGCAGGTATTTCACCATTTCCATGTTACTCAACATACTTGGAAACCCTTGGACCTCCTTAAGACTTCATTCCAATCCTTTTACATCATTTAGATTTGACCTCTAAGGAATTCATCTCCATCCTCCTCCATCTTCATCTTATTCCCCCAGGGTCACCAGGATTCCCCCCTTGAGGTGACTACATCACCTCAAAAGTGACGGGGACACCTGCTTAAGGTGACAGTGGGTAGGTGACCTCTTAGTTGTTGTCATTTAATGGTTGGGTCGAGATTTTCCCAACCTACAACTTGTGTGATAACAGGCTCAATTGTCTCCCTCTGAACTGTTGAAGGGTGAGGGGGAGAAGGTACCATCTCTTCCTATCTCTCACTATCAATCTCCATGTGAGATCCTCTAGATCTCCTGAAGGATACCTCCTCCTCAAAGGTAACATCTCTACTCACCTCAATATATCTATGACGAGGGTTGTAGATCTAGTATGCCTTCAAAGACTCACTGTACCCCACAAATGTCCATTTCTGTTTGATGGGTCTAGCTTGGTCCTTTTCTCCTTGGGTACATGAATGTATACTGGACACCCAAATATCCTGAAGTGTCCAACCTTATGATTCACTCATGAACTGTATCCATACTAGACATCTCGTGGTTCCGTCGTGGAACACATGTCTAAGACATATTGAGGTTCCCTCATGGAACCAATGTCTCACAATACATATCGAGGTTTCCTCGTGAAACCAATGTATTGGTTCTTTCATCTGCCCATCTGAGACACGTCGGGATGAAGTCCACATTTTCACTTTTACTTGGAATGCACTCTGAACAACCACCTGATGAATTTCTTGTAACTGGCGTGATTTTTGTTGTGTGCTACACCCACAAACCCAAATCTCAAGCCCACAATGAACAACTACACATTCCTCACCACAGAGGCCCTGGTTGTGACACATCTCACATGGCCAATGGATGAGGTGTCACTTAACTAGTAGAGAATCTCTTCATCATTTCTCATGTTCTGCCACAAGTTTCTTCACGTATAACCTGCCTTCACCTCTAACCCATGGTTCAATGCCAATTGCTTCACTAACATTGGTATATAACAACATTTTCAGTGGGCATCTGGTTATCTAATTCAACAACAATGGTGTCTCCTTCCCAAGTTCTAATAGTCGGACACGGATACTTCCCATTAATGTCTTCAGAGATACAATATGAAATCGACTTCCTCTATTAAATTATAGGGCGGCGCCGCATTGAAAAAAAAAATTCTCAGGGCGAACAAAAGCTTTCTTCAGCTATGGCGATTGTTGATGAACAACCAGAGGAGAAGAGAACTCAGATACCTTTGGGAGGCAGGGAAGCCATTGTTATAGGTGCGTCTGGGGAGATCGACAGGGAGATCGCCCTCCACTTGGCGGAGAAGGGAGCCAAAGTGATCCTCCATTACTCCTCCAGTCAACACTCCGCAGAGGAAGTCACATCCATAATAAATAAGCCTTCTTCTTCTAGTGATGGTGTGAGGGCGATTTCCTGCAAATTTGATGTCGTCGAGCCCTCACAGGTTGCCCAACTATTTGACGCGGCCAAGCAGAAGTTTGGGCTGCTCCACATCGTGGTAAACAACAGAAGTATCTAATATTATTCAATGTCAACTGCAATGGGTCGTTTCTGTATAGTAGAGAAGCCGCCAAGAGGATCGTTCGCGAGGGCGGCGATCGCATCATTAACATAAGAAACTCCATTGTGAGACTGGCCAGACCGGGGTTCGGCGCCTATCCGTCCAGCAAGGCGGCGGTGGAGATATCGAAACTATTATCACATTGCTGGAAACTATTATAACATGCAGAAGTAAAATAATTTAAACTTTGGATTTAAAAAGTATTTACCAATTTAAAAACTATTATAATATGGAGATGGAGAGGGATTTAAATTAAATATTTACTAATTAAATTAATTATAAAGTAATCCATAAATTATTAACAAAAAATAAATTTTTAAAATTGCTCTTCATTCAATTGTTGAAAAATTGGAGGACAAGTTGCATACATGTATTGAAAAGTTGGAGGACAAGTTGCATACATGTATTGTATTTCTTTGAAGGAAAAAATAAAACAGATAATTTTAAAACGAAGTTGTAAAGTCTCACACAATAATTGTTTGTTTCTTGGGTATGCATGCATGACTGTACAAGTACTACAAATGAAAAAAAGAGAGGGTTGTATGTACCATATCATATGCTTTATGCTTTGCGGTAACTTGAATGGGCATGAGATTTTTGAAATATATATATCATAGTATATTATTTGTTTCATAGATTTTTTTGGAATCATTCAGGTTAAATTCTACATTTGTTTCAGTTATAACAATAATAATAGGGGGACAAGATAATATTTTTATGAGTTCAATCATATCTTCGCTCCTGTATGCTTTTGGTGGGGAAGTGGAAGTGTAGACACCACTAAGAAATGCCAAGATATCATTCAAGGTACAATGATGTATCACTAGGAGGTAGTTGAATGTGAAAGTACATCATTTCGATGGGGTAGCCCATATTTGGAGTGAGAGTCGACAGATTGCTAAAAATCGTAGAGGGATTTATTACACTTACACATGCATTGTCGCATAGAAAATATCGTAATTGGGATAATCCTTATGATGTTCATATCATGCATTTCCTCCAGAAGGATTTGGCGATTGAAGAATACCTTGGTAAGTTCCAAGGCCTTGAGGGTTTTAGGACAAAATCTCAATAGATTTAGTGTGGGAACCTATATTTAAAATATGAAATTAGAGCATAGGATCGAAGTAAAAATGTTTGAACCAAATTCTTTTGAAATATCCATTACTACAGTTAGAGGAGATGAGATTCATGTTGGAGTTATGAAGATAAAATTTCCCGGTTCTACTAAAATTAGGTTGTACATATGATAAGAAAGCCACAAAAGAGGGTAAGTATGAAATGCCACAAAAATAATCTCTTAGCCGAACACACCCACAAAACTCTAATCTCTCGTTGTGAAGTCTCTTTCATAAATGATATCAACCCTAGTTTAAGGGTCTTGTATGTAATTCCCATAAAGGTCGTTGAATACCTACACGAATTCGACTATGAATATGAGCCAACAGAGGATACGATTCTTGAAAAACCAGAGAGCGAATCTGGTGCAAAATACATATCCCTTTCACCAGTAGAGAATGGAGAATCCTCCATTCCCATTGCTGCAATAATTGGAATGGATCGACTTGATACGTCCAGGTTTTATGCCCACATTGGAACAAAAAGTGTCCATGTTGTGGTTAATCCTGGAAGTACGTTAAACTGATGAGAAGCAGAGGATATTTTGTTTGTCTCTATTATTTTTGCACACCAACTTAGCTGAGCAGAGGATATTTTGTTTTTTCTCTATTATTTTTGCACAACAATTTAGGGCCAACAAACTATAAATTCGCATCTAACACTCTCATCCCTGCAGAACTCTGCCCTTTTCTTTCTTTCGGTGGAGTTGCACATCTCTGCCTCTTTTCTTTTGGGTGGAGTTGTATTTTTGAAAAAACGAAGAGCAGAACAAAGTTCAAGTTTCGGCTCATGCAAACATTTGACGCAAACCAACAAAAATAAACTCCGTGTAGTAAATAAAATCCGTGCACTAAATAAACTCCGCGCTGTAAGTAAACTCCGCGCAATAAATAAAATCCGTGCACTGAATAAACTTCGCATAAATATGGGACCAGGTTCGCAATCGGTAAAATCAAATAATTACTGTGTTTAATCAAATTAAAAACAATATGGCGAATGCGATCAAGGAACCAAATGAGTTTACAAACTCAAATAAAAAAAAAAAAAACAAAGTATTAATGGAGAGAACACCTCTGAATACACAATAACAACTTCGATTCAATTTTTTTTTTAGAATTGATTAATCGATTACAATCCATTTCAGGTATATATACAAACAAAAATGCCTCTTCAATCTTATAAAAATATTAATCAAGGCGATGATGGTGTCTTGTGGCCTGCAAAGGTTAAGGCGACCACCGCTAACAAATCCACTAATGGTGTCTCGAGTCTTGAAAAGTCAAGCCATCGATTTACCGTTTGCATAGAGGCGGTGAAATGATTACATCCTGACATACTCCCTCTTAATCATTTAAGAGAAAAACGAACTGAAAATATGTAAAACAAATTTGCTGTAAACAATGCATTACAACGTGCAAACCCCAATATTTCCTCTATGGATTTTAAATAATTCATTTCCCAAAGGCTTCGTAAATATGTCTACAAATTGTTCTTTAGATCTACAGAACTGAACATAAATCTCTTTACCAGTTACCATCTCTCGAATGAAATGATACCTCGTATCAATGTGCTTACTCTGTTTGTGAAAGACATGATTCTTTGACAATGCAATGGCAGATTTATTGTCACAGACAATTTGGGTTGCATCATTTTGGTCATGCAAAAATTCATTTAAGACCCTTCTCATCCATACAACTTGACATGCAACTGTAGCTGTTGCAACATACTCTACCTCAATAGAAGATAGAGTCACAATGGGTTGTTTCTTTGATGCCCATGCCACTGCTCCAGATCCAAAACTGAACACATACCTAGATGTGTTTTTCCTGTCATCAAGGGAACTTGCAAAATCACTATCAGTATATCCCATCAGCTCAAAGTTTAAACTTGAAGTGTATCGGATACCAAAGTCAGTTGTTCTAACAACATATTTCAGGATCCTCTTTCCTGCTTGCCAATGAGTACTCTTCGGAGTCTCCATGAATCTCGAAATCAAACTTATAGTAAGCATGATATCAAGTTTGGTTGATGTTAAGTACATAAGGCTTCCACCCAACCTCTCATACAGAGTTGGATCAACATATGATCCCTCATCATACTTGCTAAGTATGATACCAGTTGCCATAGGTGTTGCAGCTGGTTTACAATTCAACATTCTAAACCTTTTCAATACTTCATTTGCATAGTTAGTTTGACAAATGAAAATGCCATCATTAGATTGATCCACTTCAATTCCAAGAAAATACTTCATCAATCCTAAATCAATCATCTCAAACTCTGTTTTCATGGCATTTTAAAAATCATCTACAGATAGATCTCCAATAAAAATTAGGTCATCAACATACAAACAAACAATCAAAATTTTACCTCTTTGGTTTACCTTTGGATACAGAGTTGGTTCACTTGGACTTCTGCTGAATCCAACACTAATCAGGTATTCATCAATCCTTCTATACCAAACTCTGGATGCATGCTTCAATCCATATAAAGCTTTCTTTAACTTGTAAACTTTATCTCTGTGCTTATCAATCTCATAACCCGAAGGTTGTTTTACATAAACCTCTTCTTCCAAATATCCATTCAAGAATGCAGACTTGATGTCCATCTGATGCATGATCCATCTATTCTAAGCTACAATAGCTAAGACCATCCTCACAATGTCAATTCTTGCTACAAGAGCAAATGTTTCATTGTAATCAATACTGAGTTGCTGAATAAACCCTTGAGCTACAAGTCTTGCTTTGTACTTTTCAACTTCACCATCTGCATTCAACTTAGTCTTATAAACCCACTTAACATCAATACTATTCTTACCTTCATGTAAATCTACAAGATCCCAAGTGTTATTTCTTTCAATGGAATCAATCTCCTCATCCATTGCTTTTATCCAGACATCTTCTTTAGCAGCGCCATCAAAACTTACAGGATCACATGCCATTAATGCAAAATTTGAAATCTAATCTACTTCTTCATTCTGATCATATAATTCTCTTAAGCTTCTAGTCTTCTGACCTTTAAATCTGTTTTTCAATGAAGCTAAAGTGGGATTTGATTCACTACTTACTTGTGAATCTAATTGATGTCCACCATGTCCAGATGGTTCACCAAGCTCATGAGTTCTTGTCGTTCTAAATTGAGATGGGATGAAATCTAGTGCTTCCATTGTAGGACTTCTTGCTGCACGCGTATGTGCATGTGGAACCAACTGTCCATCTCCTTCAGCCTACTCAACTCCATCATCATCTTCACGGGGTAACAAAGCTCCCTCTAAAATTGATTTGTCAATACTCCCATCCGAGGCTTCATCTTCTTTAAATTGAACATCTCTGTTGATTACATATTTCTTGGTGATGGGATTGTAGATTTTATATGCCCTAGACTCTTCACTGTATCCAACAAAGATACATCTCTCGCTTCTGTCATCCAACTTCCTCCTCATTTCTGCAGGTACATGCGCAAATGAAACACATCCAAAAATTCTGAAATGAGAAACATTGCAAGGCTTACCGTCCCAGGCTTTCTGAGGTACACGATCCCTCACGGTCTTGGTCAGACTTCTATTCAAGATAAAAACAGAGAAAAGAACCGCATCTCCCCAATATTCATTTGAAAGATGCTTCTCTTTCAACATGCTTTGAGCCATATCCATGATGGTCCGATTCTTCATTTCAACCACTCCATTCTTCTTTGGAGTATATCGAGCAATAAACATGCTTTTAATTCCATGAGAAACACAAAATTCAATGAATTCATTCAATTTATACTCACCACCTCTGTCAGACCTTAATATTTTAATGTTTCGACCACTCTCATTCTCAACCATAGACTTAAACCTCTTGAAAACATCAAAGGCTTCATATTTCTGTTTCAACAAATACAACCAAGTCTTCCTACTGAAATCATCAATGAAATTCATAAAATAAACACAACCAGTTAAAGAAGGTGTTTGCATAGGTCCACATAAATCCGTGTGGACAATTTCCAGTAAAGCTTTTTCTCTGTAGGAAACACCTGAAACAAATTTCTCTTTGTGATGCTTCCCAAGTATACAACTCTCACAAGAGATTGTAGGTTGCTGGATACAGGGAAACCCCTTTACCATCTGCTTCTTCTGTAACAGATCTAAGCCACAAAAATGTAAATGACCATATCTCAAATGCCATAGCCAAGATTCATCTAAACTTCCAGCTTTATAAGCATTCAAAGAACCACTTAAATCATTTCTCATAACAAGTGGAAACATTCTATTCTTGGTCATCTCAACTCTTGCAATCAACTGTTTGTTGGGTAATTTATCATAGATTGTACATACCTTGTTTTTGAAGAATACTCTGTACTTTTTCTCCATCAGTTGTCCAATACTAATAAGATTTCATTTTAAACCAGGCACGAAATAAACATCGTCAATATTTCTTCTTTGATTATTCTTAGTGTAGACTGGAACTACACCTTTACCATTAACTGTAACCTTACAGTCATTTCCCAGTTTCACTTCAGACTGAATACTAGTATCAATAGAAGAAAATAAATCCTTATTACCAGTCATGTGGTTATTGCGACCACTATCCAAAAACCAAATATCATTTTCACTTTCCTGAGTGACATTACAGGTCAGAAACACAGGATTTTGATGATCCTCAGAGTCATTTGTGATATATGCAGATTGCTTTCCAGCATCTGCCTGCTGCTTCCAACATTTCTTAGCAAAATGCCCAAACTTTTTACAATAATAACGTTGGACTTTAGTTTTATCATACCTCTGATTTTCTTGCTGCCAGGGTTTGCTGCTGCTCCCTCTTAAATTAGGAGGATTCTGCCGGGACTTCTCCTCAGAATTTGATTCATTTATATTGTCCCTTCGACCAAAAAATCAACCTCCTCTTCCACGATTATAAAACCTTCCACTGCCTCTGGTAACATGCAATTGGGATTTGAAAGCATGCTCCATGGATCTTTCTTCATATCTAGATATCCTAGATTCATGAGCAACAAGAGAACTAGTTAATTCATCGATTTGCATTAGACTTAAATCCTTAAATTCCTCTATGGGTACCACAACAAGTTCAAACTTCTTGGGCAAACTTCTCAGCACTTTCTCAATAAATCTTTTATTCTCAACATAATCTCCATACTGTCTGCGCTGGTTCACAACACTCATTACTTGAGTCATGAAAGTATCAACACTTTCATTATCCTTCATCTTCAGATTTTCGAAATCCCTTCTCAAGTTCTGCAACTTGACTGTCTTCACCTTGGACACACCTTGATAAAAAGTTTCAAGAATTTCCCAAGCCATCTTCGAAGATTCAACGCTAACAATCTTCATAAAAATGGATTCATTTAACCCTTGCTGGATTAATCCGAGAGCTTTGTTATCCTTCTTCGTGTTTTCCTTCAACAAAACACGGTCAACATTAGACAAAGCCAATTCTGCTGTAGCATCACCTGGCTCGGCATAACCATCAATAACATAAGACCACAAATCCTGAGAACGCAAAATCGTCCTCATCCGAATATACCAGGAATCATATGACTTCTCACTCAGGACATGAACCTGAATCTGAGAAGAACTGCTACCAAACACAACCATTAATAAAATTTGGAAAGAAATCAAATAAACCTTCATGCAGGAAAATAAGAAAGTGAAATTGGGCACCAACATAAATTATCTGCGTTGAAATGAACAACTAACATGATGCTCTGCAGAAGCGCTGATACCAAATGTGAAAAAACGAAGAGTAGAACAGAGTTCAAGTTTCGGCTCATGTAAATATTCGACGCAAACCAACAAAAATAAACTCTGCGTAGTAAATAAAATCCGCGCAGTAAATAAAATCCGTGCACTAAATAAACTTAAGGCAGTAAGTAAACTCCGCACAATAAATAAAATCCGTGCATTGAATAAACTCCGTGTAAATATGGGACTGGATTCGCAATTGGTAAAATCAAATAATTACCGTGTTTAATCAAATTAAAAACAATACGGCGAATGCCATCAAGGAACCAAATGAGTTTAAAAATTCAAATAAAAAACAAAAACAAAGTATTAACAGAGAGAACACCTCTGAATACACAATAACAACTTCGATTCAAAAATATTTTCAGAATTGATTAATCAATTACAATCCGTTTCAGGTATATATACAAACAAAAATGCCTCTTCAATATTATAAAAATATTAATCAAGGCGGTGATGATGTCTCGTGGCCTGCAAAGGTTAAGGCAGCCACCGCTAACAAATCCACCGATGGTGTCTCGAGTCTTGAAAAGTCAAGTCACCGTTTTACTGTTTGCACAGAGGCAGTGAAATGATTACATCCTGACAGTATTGAAGTCGGTGTTCGGGAGCCATTTCTGAAATGGAGAGTCGCAATAGCACTGGAGGAGGCGGGTGGTGGGTCTAAGCAGTTCCTCTCTTCACAAAATATGGTCGTGGCTACTTCTTGCAGTCCTCTGACGATGTTTATAGTTGGTGTCAGTGGCCCGTGTATATTACACTACTTATTGCTGTTGTTTGTGCTGTTGTGGTCTCCTGGTTGAGCCCCAGAGGCTGTGCATGGGCCGATAGACAGAAGAGACGTGATAAAGGTGTATTCATTCCTGGGCCCAAAGGATGGCCGATAATTGGAAGTCTGATGGACATGAGCGTGGGTCTTGCCCACCGCAAGCTCGAATCTTTGAGTTGCGTTCATGGCGCCAAGAAGCTTATGGAGTTTAGCTTGGGCTCCACGCCCATTGTTATTACATCCAATATGGAGGTCACCAGAGATATCCTTAGCTCCCCTCACTTCGCGAATAGACCCCTCAAGGAATCGACACAAAAATTGTTTTTTGGGAGGGCTACTGGATTCACACCCAATGGGGACTACTGGAGGCTACTGCGGAGAATTTATTCTGCTCATCTTTTTGCCCCGTGCAGAATCACTGCCCACGAAGCTGCCCGAATGCTTATTGATATTCAAAATGAGTATCAGTCTAACAGGGTTGTTAGTCTTAGACCACACCTGCAAGCTGCTGCACTGAACAATATCATGGGAAGCGTATTTGGGAGAAGGTTCGATATGGGTTCTTAGAGTGAAAAAGTCAAGAACTTGCGGGAGATGGTCGATGAGGGGTTCCAACACATGGGAGCATTCAACTAGGCCGATCATCTCCCATGGCTGTGAACGCTTGACCCTCTTTGAATCCATGCTCACTGCGCCCGACTGGTGCCACGTGTGACAATTTTCGTGAGAGATATCATCCAAGAGCATCGAGGGATCACACATAAGGAAACTGCCGATTCTGATTTTGATTTTGTTGACATTCTTCTCTCGTTGCAAGGAGAGGATAAACTGGATGAGGAGGATATGATCGCTATTCTCTGGGTGGGTATTTTCAAACTCAGTGTAGTGTAGCTGTAGGCTTATTGACCATAGAAACGAAAACCACATCACTAGCTATCGAGTTTTGGCACTTTAATTGTGTGACATTACCTTGAATTTGAGTTTGTGCATGGCAGAAAATGATTTTTTGTGTTGCAAACACAACAACGTTGCTCATAGAGTGGACCATGGCGGAACTGGTGCTGAATCCTGAAGCTCAGAAGAGATCTCAGGCATATTTGGACGAAGTAGTAGGGTACGACCGAAGCGTGAGGGGTGATGATATTACAAAGCTGCCCTATCTCCAAGCGGTGGTGAAGGAGATGTTGAGAATTCATCTGCCTAGTCCGCTGCTCTCATGGGCCCGTCTGTCTACTGAGGATGTTAACATCGCTGATGGAATGTGTGTTCCTGCGGGTACGACCAGCATGGTGAATATGTGGTCGATTACTCACGATCCCCAGATTTGGTATTCTCCTCACGAGTTCCGTCCGACGAGGTTTCTAGTGTCGGAGGGTGGGGAAAACGTCGATGTAAGGGGGAACGATTTGAGGATTTCTCCTTTCGGTGCTGGTCATCGAGTCTGCCCTAGGAAGGCTCTAGGCCTCGCCACTGTTAATCTCTAGGTGGCTAAGTTGCTTCATCATTTTCAATGGCTTCCTCATACTGAACATCTTGTTGATCTGTCCGAGGTCCTTAAATTGTCTTGTGAAATGGATAATCTCCTTCACTCTGTTCCCCTCAACTGGAGATTTTAAATCAGTCTTCTTTGTAGCCACCCATTAAACAACGTCGTCTACTTCTTGCCTCTCTTGTGAGGGTAAGTATGCTAAGTCTCTCTATGCCGTTCCTTTGTTGTGTTATACGTATGGTTACAGATAGGCATAGGGATCTGACTGAATGATGTGTCGTTTGGGACTTGAGTCAATTTGATTTAATCGACAAAAGATATTGGTGTCTAAGAGTTTTGGTTTGAATAAGTGCAGACTATGTCTTTGCTGAACATTACGATAAATTCAGTTTGGTTTTTGTGTGCTTTTAATGCCACAATTGTTGTTTTATCAATGATATATGGTAGAAATTCGCGGCGGTCTTAATATATGGTTGAAATAAGCAGTGTTATAAACTATGCAAGGACTTGAATGGACTTCAATATTATTTTTGTACACCAACTTAGTTGAATCTAGGATATTTTGTTTGTCTCTATTGCCTACAATTTTATTAATGCCTAACACAATGATGCCTCAACATTCATTCTGTATATCCTCGATGACACTTGAATACTTTTTTTGGGACTTCAATATTATTTTTGCACACCAACTTAGCTGACCCGAGGATGTTTTCTTTGTCTCTATTGCCTACGATTTTATTAAGCCTCAACATTCATTCTGTATACCCTCGATGACACTTGACTTTAAGAGCCCCTAAATAAATAATAAATGGTTCAACTAGACTTATATTTTATGAACTGGTAAAGGATTAATAAATCTATTAGACTTGTATTTTAAGAGCAGAGCATAATGACCTTATACAAATAGTGGAAGTCAAATGAAGCAGATGAATTAATAAAAAGCGGGTGTTCCATACATACATACATTTTTGAAAGAGCATTAAGAAAATCATACATAAAATTAAAGCAACACAAGTTAATGGATCAAGGTGCTATGTTGTGGTGTTCAAAGAGAATTTGATGTGTATGGAAATATCACCTATGGTAGTGTTATTTATAATGTTTATTTATTTTTATCTATTTAAAAGCTTAGAGTTAAAATTAATATATGTTTGGCTTTTTGTGTTGTTAAAATTATACATATAAATAATGTTTTTCACAATATTATAAATATAAATACAAGTGGAGGATGAGTTTCCATTTTTTTTTGATAGATAGACTTATGATATTGTGGTACATTTATTTCAGCATTTATACTGAGAAACTTCGGGATGAAGTTTATACCAAGAGGGGGTGTATGTAACATCCCGCTCTAGCGCAGTTATAAAACTTATTTTTTGAGGACACTTGCTCGCAGGTGATCTGGATTTTTATGATGATAAAACATTTATCCTTGATGATGATGCGTTATGGTAGATGACATGATGTTTTACTTATTTGATATAAACAGGTGCTATTGACTCGGTTTTATTGAGTGTGCAGGGTTTTTGACCTGGAGGATGCAGAGGCATCGAAGGAACCCCTTGGACTCCGGATTGAGTCAGGGAGTGTGCTATTTGAGTTGATTTATTTACCATGATATTTTATTAATTTGATGATCTGTTGTTGACATGTTCTGACATGATGGTTGATGATGCAGGATGACGATAGCTTTCCGACCAGACTCACATATGGAGTAAAGGGGCCACACACGATTTCCAGAGAGGTTGAGGGAGAGGTGTGGACAACAGCCCTGCCACAGCCTACTAGCACTCCCGCCGTGGCTCGAACTGTAGGTTAACGATTACCTAGTTCGAGAGGATCTACGATACCGTGAGGGCAGACTGTGATAGTCACTTGCGATGATTCTAAGGGGCGCGCAATAAGGCGGGGGACTTATTCCTTAGAGTCCTTAGTCTCCCACAAGTTCACCTGGTAGAGTGTTGACTCCAGGGGTTATAGATGTTTACCAATCAGTCAAGTCGGCAAGTGACACCCTTGGAGCACGTGGTGCATCCTGAAGGGCACGTCGCGCAAAAGAAACACAAGTTGGCGAGTGGCACCCTTGGAGCACGTGATGCATCCTGAAGGGCACGTCGCGCAACAGAAACAAACGAGGCGAGTGGCACCCTTGGAGCACGTAGTTCGTCCTGAAGGGCACGTCGCATTGATGATGATGATGAGACAAACCTAGATGACCCTAAGACCTTAACGCTTGATGAAATTCTTAAAACGACTCCTCTAATTAATTGTCGCCCAGTTCAAATCTAAACCTAAATTTAAAACATCTCTAAGATAAAATTTTGATTAGCCTTAAGAAAAGACCCTACAAAAATAAACATAAGGGCGTAAACTAAAACCCTCATAAGTGTTAGTTAAAGTCTTCTTAAAATTAAAGGGGGTAAAGTGAAGAGAGGGATAAATTAATTAAAATATGAGGTTTTAATTGTAAAAAGGGAATAAAAAAAATTAAACAACGTGTGAGAGTATAAAAGTAATGAATTTAAAAATATAATGAAATGATTAATTAGCGCATCCATCTTTTTGGTTTTAAAAAAAAGAAGAGAGAAAGGAATAAATAATAGAAATAGGGAAACTTGTAATAAAGGAAACATAATAAAGGAAAGTAGGGGACATAGGGTAAAAAAAAACGCAAAAATGAATCTTCAATTAAGGACTAACTAAAATGAACTAAATTTAGCAACTTCTTTTAGGGAAAGTTATTAAAAGCATGTAAGGGGATCTAGGAACACCTAGGAGTAATTTTAGGAGCGACTATAGGTGGGTGAGGGAAATAAGTGTTTTAATATTTTTAAAGAAAATAATTTTGGAGAAACGTAGAGATTTTTTAGAGGATTGTCATTAAAACTTAAATTAATAGTGATTTAGGAAAAATAGGTGGGTCTCAAATTTCTATAAAAGAAGGGGAAGATGAGGAATAAAAGGAGGAACAGTTAGCGTAACGTTACGTTGCCGGATTGAGATTTGACTGATTGCTTGTGAGGAGTTGGGATTTTCTCAGCTCGGAGTGGAGTGGTAGCTCAGCCTTACGAGGTGAGCTGAGAACCTAGACTTATCTTCTGGATCTTGTGTGGCCCCTTTGCGGCTTGGGGGGATAAGGGGGAAGCATAGTACCCCTAGCGATTGGCTGGGAGGTACCGGTGTAGTCTCTATGGTCGGCGAGCGGGAGCGGCACGGAGCGCGGGACGCGGCATAGAGCGCGAGACGTCATCCGAAGCGGGCGCAAGGCAACGGTATGCTCATGTGTTTAGTAGAGTAGACTGCCTAGTTATTTACTTCGGCGATTATGATGTATTAGTGTAAAGATGTTGATTCAGCTGTTGTATTTCGTCCTTGTATGCTACAATGATATTGTTTCTGGAAAAATTTTGTTGGATAAGATGTTTATGAAATGTTGGTTTTGGCGATCTCATTGATGGATATTTTATGGAATTAAAACTTGTAATGGCATTCGCTGCACTTTTGTGGGGCATTTTTTTTATTATTTTTAAGATCAGTTGATCTGGGGTTGATCTGGTGTTGAAGAAATTGTTTCCATGGTGTATAATTTCGTTGGGCGTATTCCTTATTACTTGGGCATTTCGTTTGCAGGCCTTCCATTTTATTAACTTGCCCTGGGCGTTTTCCTTATAACCGTCATTTATAAAAAGTTATTACAGTGGGCAATTGTATTCCTTGTGCGTTGCATTTTTGTTTTCTGTGTGCGTTGCATTGTATTCAGTAGGCGTTGTGTTCCGTTGTGGGCATCTATGTAGTGTCCGGGGCGTTGTTTACAGTGGGTTTTCTCTTTTTATATATGGGGCGTTTTTATACAGTGGGTTTCCTTTTTGTATATATTGGGTGTTTTAATGGTCTGCGTTTTAAATGGAATTAATGGGATATATTGGGCATTCGTTTTTGGGCATTCCAGTTTATAACTTACTGACAATTCATTTTTAACTAACTGACAATTCGTTTTTGGGCGTTCCAGTTTATAACTTACTGGCAATTCGTTTTTAACTTACTGGCAATTCGTTTTTGGGCATTCCAGTTTATATCTTACTGGAAATTCGTTTTTAACTAACTGGCAATTCGTTTTTGGGCATTCCAGTTTATAACTTACTGACAATTCATTTTTTTTAACTAACTGACAATTCGTTTTTGGGCATTCGTTTTAGCAATTTGTTTTTCGACAATTAAATTGTTTACAATATATAGACACCCCTTTATAGCCGTAGTCTGAAGGTTCTACATTTTGGGGTTTTCTGGTCATTCTTCCGTTTGATTTTACTGTGATGACTAATGGTTGGATCTACGGATTGAATGGTTAAGTTCTAGTACCCATGAATTTTTCAGCAAACTGAATCCCTTTATGTATTCAGAAAAACAATTTAAACAACAAAAAATTGTCTAAATTTACCTCGCAACATTCAGACCAATTCCTATAAAAATATTCAAAAATAGAACATTTACAAAGTTTATGTTCTGTATTACAACGTTATGTTCTGTATTACAGTGTTTATGTTCTGCGGTTTATGTTCTGTATTTACATTGAGAAATCAATAAAAGTTGGTGGTGTCAATATTTACACTATTATATATTACATTTTGATATATTTTATTTATTAGAAATTAATAAATAAAAATTATTTTAGATAATTTCGTATTATTATATATTATATATTATTTATTTTGTTTATTAGAAATCAATAAAATTTGGTGACGTAGATATGTAAAGTTATATGAAAAGTTTACACTTGTTATTATATATTATAATTTTCCTTTTCCTATTTGAAAATCTTAAATCTCAAGTTCAAGGTAAAATACATTGAATGTGAAGCATATAGAAGAAATCAAATCCATTACAAAACTTTCTTAATGAAGGAAGCACAGAAATCAATGACCCATTGAACTATGCTTGCACAGAATTTTGATGAAGATAGGAGGCACATAAATCTACAGTGCATATTGATACTTTCCATATTAATGATTAAATTGTTATTTTATTATCATATCGACGTTTGTTATGTAAATCTCACTGCCATCTTATTATTACTGCCTTATTAGAATCATGTAACCCCCAGATGTATTACTGCCTCTATGTAACTGCCAGATTTGGAATTATTACATTATTACATTATTACATTATGTTAGGGTAAAGGTAATATAAGATAAGGTTATGGTAATGTTACTGCAACAATTTATTGCAATGTTACTACATTATATTATAATGAAGTAAAGTAATGCTAAGTTAATGAATCGTCTTATGATGGAATGTATGAAATAATCATGTGAGGAATTGACAGTGTAATCTAATGCAATATATTGGACTATCAATGTCTTA
>ML786115.1:78198-112435 GCA_009831015.1 Picea engelmannii
TAAAATTTTGATTAGCCTTAAGAAAAGACCCTACAAAAATAAACATAAGGGCGTAAACTAAAACCCTCCTAAGTGTTAGTTAAAGTCTTCTTAAAATTAAAGGGGGTAAAGTGAAGAGAGGGATAAATTAATTAAAATATGAGATTTTAATTGTAAAAAGGGAATACAAAAAATAAAAAAATGTGTGAGAGTATAAAAATAATGAATTTAAAAATATAATGAAAGGATTAATTAGCGCATCCATCTTTTTGGTTTTTTAAAAAAAAGAGAGAGAAAGGAATAAATAATAGAAATAGGGAAACTTGTAATAAATGAAACATAATAAAGGAAAGTAGGGGACATAGGGTAAAAAAAAAGCAAAAAGGAATCAACAATTAAGGACTTACTAAAATGAACTAAATTTAGCAACTTCTTTTAGGGAAAGTTATTAAAAGCGTGTAAGGGGATCTAGGAACACCTAGGAGTAATTTTAGGAGCGACTATAGGTGGGTGAGGGAAATAAGTGTTTTAATATTTTTAAAGAAAATAATTTTGGAGAAACGTGGGGGATGAGTGACACTTGGACGACAGAGAATTTTTAGAGGATTGTCATTAAAACTTAAATTAATAATGATTTAGGGAAAGTAGGTGGGTCTCAAATTTCTATAAAAGAAGGGGAAGATGAGGAAGAAAAGGAGGAACGATTAGCGTAACGTTACGCTGTCGGATTGAGATTTGACTGATTGCTTGTGAGGAGTTGGGATTTTCTCAGCTCGGAGTGGAGTGGTAGCTCAGCCTTGCGAGGCAAGCTGAGAAGCTAGACTTATCTTCTGGATCTTGTGTGGCCCCTTTGCGGCTCGGGGGGCTAAGGGGGAAGCAGAGTACCCCTAGCGATTGGCTGGGAGGTATCGGTGTAGTCTCTACGGTCGGCGAGCGGGAGCGGCACGGAGCGCGGGACGTCATCCGAAGCGGGCGCAAGGCAACAATATGATCATGTGTTTAGTAGAGTAGACTGCCTAGTTATTTACTTCGGCGATTATGATGTATTAGTGTAAAGATGTTGATTCAGCTGTTGTAATTCTTCCTTGTATGCTACAATGATATTGTTTCTGGAAAAAATTTGTTGGATAAGATGTTTCTGAAATGTTGGTTCTGGCGATCTCATTGCTGGATATTTTATGGAATTAAAACTTGTAATGGCATTCGCTGCACTTTCGTTGGGCATTTTTTATTATTATTTCTAAGATCAGTTGATCTGGGGTTGATATGGTGTTGAAGAAATTGTTTCCATGGTGTATAATTTCGTTGGGCGTATTCCTTATTACTTGGGGATTTCGTTTGCAGGCCTTTCATTTTATTAACTTGCCCTGGGCATCTTCCTTATAACTGTCATTTATAAAAGTTATTACAGTGGGCAATTGTATTCCTTGTGCGTTGCATTTTTGTTTTCTGTGTGCGTTGCATTGTATTCAGTAGGCATTGTGTTCCGTTGCGGGCATCTATGTAGTGCCGGGGGTGTTGTTTACAGTGGGTTTTCTCTTTTTATATATGGGGCGTTTTTATACAGTGGGCAATTTCTACAGTGGGTTTCATTTTTGTATATATTGGGCGTTTTAATGGTCTGCGTTTTAAATGACATTAATGGGATATATTGGGCATTCATTTTTGGACATTCTAGTTTATAGTTTACTGGCAATTCATTTTTAACTAACTGGCAATTCGTTTTTGGGCATTCGTTTTTGGGCGTTACAGTTTATAACTTACTGGCAATTCGTTTTTAACTTACTGGCAATTCGTTTTTGGGCATTCGTTTTTGGGCATTCCAGTTTATATCTTACTGGCAATTCGTTTTTAACTAACTGGCAATTCGTTTTTGGGCATTCCAGTTTATAACTTACTGACAATTCGTTTTTTTTTAACTAACTGGCAATTCATTTTTGGGCATTCGTTTTGGCAATTCGTTTTTCGACAATTAAATTGTTTACAGTATATAGACACCCCTTTATAGCCGTAGTTTGAAGGTTCTACATTTTGGGGTTTTCTGGTCATTCTTCCGTTTGATTTTACTGTGATGACGAATGGTTGGATCTACGGATTGAATGGTTAAGTTCTAGTACCCATGACTTTTTCAGCAAACTGAATCCCTTTATGTATTCAGAAAAACAATTTAAACAGAAATTTGTCTAAATTTACCTCGCAACATTCAGACCAATTCCTATAAAAATATTCAAAAATAGAACATTTACAGAGTTTATGTTCTGTATTACAGTGTTTATGTTCTGCGGTTTATGTTCTGTATTTACATTGAGAAATCAATAGAAGTTGGTGGTGTCAATATTTACACTATTATATATTACATTTTGATATATTTTATTTATTAGAAATTAATAAATAAAAATTATTTTAGATAATTTCGTATTATTATATATTATATTATATTTATTTTGTTTATTAGAAATCAATAAAAGTTGGTGACGTAGATATGTAAAGTTATATGAAAAGTTTACACTTGTTATTATATATTATAATTTTCCTTTTCCTATTTGAAAATCTTAAATCTCAAGTTCAAGGTAAAATACATTGAATGTGAAGCATATAGAAGAAATCAAATCCATTACAAAACTTTCTTAACGAAGGAAGCACAAAAATCAATGACCCATTGAACTATGCTTGCACAGATTTTTGATGAAGATAGGAGGCACATAAATCTACAGTTCAGATTGATACTTTCCATATTAATGATTAAATTGTTATTTTATTATCATATCGACGTTTGTTATGTAAATCTCACTGCCATCTTATTATTACTGCCTTATTAGAATCATGTAACTGCCAAATGTATTACTGCCTCTATGTAACTGCCAGATTTGGAATTATTACATTCTTACATTATTACATTATGTTAGGGTAAAGGTAATATAAGATAAGGTTATGGTAATGTTACTGCAGCAAGTTATTGCAATGTTACTACATTATATTATAATGAAGTAAAGTAGTGCTAAGTTAATGAATCGTCTTATGATGGAATGTATGAAATAATCATGTGAGGAATTGACAGTGTAATCTAATGCAATATATTGGACTATCAATGTCTTAATCATTAGTGTAATGACCATGCCGCTTAGTTGGTTAAATTGCAAAGTCTTTATATGATAATGTAATGATGCTAGTTTTTATGAAGATGTCATGGTAGTTTATTTATGGATACTAACATATGAGATGAAATGTGGATGTTATCCTATTGCAAGGTAAGTAAGGCAAATGTAATGAAATTATTCATTCATGGTATGTTATTGTAATAATTATGGTTAGTGATAAGCATATATCATGAACTGTCCTTGAAATTAAGTACGAGGAGTTACCATGGCTTAGTAAATGGGGATTGAATTTGGTTGATTTACATATTTAAGAATGGGTTGGTAAATCGTCATCTAATAGAAAAACAAATGGAGTAATTGGTCTGTAATTATTTTCATGGAGTCTCAATAGTGGGTGGACTTATGTCTTCCATAGAGGGCGTGGTTGTCTGTTGATTTGGTTGTACTTGGTTGTCTTGCATTGCTTGGTCTGTTTTGTTAGGTGGGATGTAGAATCCCTAGGTAGCCTTAGGAGATTTGTCTGTGTGTGTGATTATTCGTGTAAAGAATCCAGTGCCGTATCAAGAGTCTCAGGCCCTTTAAAGGCAGGGTTTCCACTCTTGCGACACACCTGACAGAGATTACTAGTTTATGCTTGAGCAGTCGGCTAGGAGCCTATCTGACCTTCTCTCTCTCCGGAGCAACGAACTAAGATTAAACGCCCTGCTTTCCTGTGGAGAAATAGTAAGATCTACTACTATGGATTCTTCCCCCTGTGTTAGTACCGTGCATAACCCAGTGTGTCGTTAAATGTTTTCGTTGTGCGCCTTGTGACTACGGTCGTAGACATTGATTGATGTTGGTAGATTTAGCATATTTAGTGTTGGTATTGATTGGTTCGGGCGGGATGTAGACACCTCCATGTTCCTCAGAACAGTCGCCAGCCCTGAGACTTTGAATGGTTAAAATCGATTGGAACCTAGGCTTGAGCGTTGCTTATGTGTCTTGGAGGTCCTAACCATTGCAGGGTAGGATGGATGGGTAGTCAGTCTAACTTATTTCTAAGTGATCGTCATTAATGCATGCAGTTCGTTGTTGTACGTCGTATGTCGTCTTGATGTGTTCGACTTGCTTGCGTCTTGTTGGTTTTCGGGTGGCGACGTAGAGTCAAGTGTGTATGTTCCTTCTTACACGCGTGCACACACCTTAAACACAAAAAAAAAAAGATTTTTTTTTTTTTGCACCTGTTATCAGAGTTGTTGTCGTAACAAGGAGGTTGTTACATGTTCAAAGAGAATTTGATGTGTATGGACATATCACCTATGGTAGTGTTATTTATAATGTTTATTTTTTTTATCTATTTAAAAGCTTAGAGTTAAAATTAATATATGTTTGGCTTTTTCTGTTGTTAAAATTATACATTTAGATAATGTTTTTCACAATATTATAAATATAAATACAAGTTGAGGATGAGTTAAATACTAATCTTAGTATAAATGTATTAAAATTTTAAAAAAAGTTATCAGAAACTATTATAACATGCAGAAGGAAAATAATTTAAACTTTAAACTTTGGATTTAAAATGTATTTGCCAATTTAAAAACTATTATAATATGGAGATGGAGAGGGATTTAAATTTTACATTAAAAAAACATTTACTACTTAATTATAAGGTAATCCATAAATCATCAACAACAATATTTAATTTTTAAAATTGATCTTCATTCCATTGTTGAAAAGTTGGACGACAAGTTGCATACATCTATTGTATTTATTTGAAGGAAAAAATAAAACAGATAATTTTAAAACGAAGTTGGTAAAGTCTCACAAAATAATTGTTTGTTTCTTGGGTATGCATGACTATACAAGTACTGCAAATGAAAAAAAAAAGGGTTGTATGTACCATACCACATGCTTTGTGGTACCTTGTATGGGTATGGGATTTTTGAAATATATATATCATTATACTGCATCATTTGAATCATTAGAGAAAAGGTAGCATATTATTTCTTTCATATTTTTCTTGGGACCATTGGGGTTAAATTCTACATTTGTCTCATTTATAACAATGCTAGAGTCTTGTTAGAGATAATATTAATAGGGGGACAAGATAATATTTTTATTAGTTCAATCATATATTCTCTCTTGTATGCCTTTGGTGGGGAAGTGGAAGTGTAGACACAACTAAGAAATGCCAATATATCATTCAAGGTACAATGCATGTATCACTAAGAGGTAGTTGAATGTGAAAGTATATCATTTCGAAGGGGTAGCTCATATTTGGAGTGAGAGTCGACAGATTGCTAAAACCGTAGAGGGATTTATTACACTTGCACATGCATTGGCGCATAGAAAATATCGCAATTGGGATAATCCATGTGATGTTCATATCATGCATTTCCTCTAGAAGGATTTGGCGATTGAAGAATACCTTGATAGGTTCCAAGGCCTTGAGTATTTAAGGACAAACTCTCAACGCATTTAGTGTGGGAAACTATATTTAAAAAATGAAATTAGAGCGTAGGATTGAAGTAAAAGTGTTTGAACCCGATTCTTTTGAAATATCGATTACTATAGTTAGAGGAGATGAGATTCATGTTGGAGTTACGAAGAGAAAATTTCCCGGTTCTACTAAAATTAGGTTGTGCATATGATAAGAAAGCCACAAAAGAGGGTAAATATGAAATGCCTCAAAAATAATCACTTAGCCGAAAAAAAACACAAAACTCTAATCTATCGTTGTGAAGCCTCTTTCATAAATGCTATCAACCTTAGTTTAAGGGTCTTGTATGTAATTCCCATAAAGTTGGTTGAATACCTACACCAATTCGACTCTGAATATGAGCCAACAAAAGAAAATATTCTTGAAAAGCCAGAGAGCGAATCCGGTGCAAAAGACATATCCCTTTCACTAGTAGAGACTGGAGAACCCTCCATTCCCATTGCTGTAATATTTGGAATGGATCGACTTGATACGTCCAGGTTTTATGCCCACATTAGAACAAAAAGTGTCCATGTTGTGGTTAATCCTGGAAGTACATTATACTGACGAGAATCATATGATTTAATTCTTTTGGATATTACCGCATACCTATATGGCTCTAGGACTAGTAGGACACATCATTCAAGACTCATCCCCTGGCCACTGCCAGTTTCTTTTTATGCCATTTGAACTCTGCAATGCTCCTAGTACATTTCAAGCCTTAATGAGCAAGGTGTTTTGTAAGTAAATCCATGAGTTTTTGTAGTTTCTTTCGTTGGTTTATTCTTTAAGTGTGTCTATAATCTCCATGGACTCCCCTATCACAACATCAGAAACTTAGATCCCACTTTTTTCATTCAGTTGTGGGAAGAAACTTTCAGTAGCTTATCTATTAGAAGAGATGTGGTGGATACACTCATTTGTAAACATCTAATAACAAGAGGTTGATATGGCATTATATCATAGTTTCAAAAAACCCCCAAGAGGAAAAACCCTAAAATCGCCAAACCATAACCTTGGGAGCTGAGGTGATGAAAGGAACATGAGCCCCAGGGAGCCTAGTTGGTTCGTCAACTTCCCAAGGCCAACAATTTTGCATACAAATAACATTTGGGGAACCCTTCGGAATATTAGAAGGATCTCAATGAGTTATGTAGGATGGGAGGTCCGTACCATGCAAATCCAAAGGATTTATTCCTGGTATGTGATCATCCCTAGAAAATATTGTTTAGGGACCGAAAAATGAGTTGGGAGTTCAGGACACCAAATTCGTTGTAAATCTAACAAGGTCCATGACATATTTTAGAAGGTGGTAATCTTGAATGTCCACCC
Organism: Picea engelmannii; assembly: GCA_009831015.1. Lineage (NCBI taxonomy): Eukaryota > Viridiplantae > Streptophyta > Pinopsida > Pinales > Pinaceae > Picea > Picea engelmannii. The sequence continues at coordinate 85,069 of ML786115.1, forward strand.
TCACAAATTGGCATAATCGAAATTTGTCAAATAGGATACCACATGGCCACCTGTGGATTTAAAGGATTAAGTGAAGGAATATTGATTATTTTGAAGATACATGCTTTGGGAAAATTTTCCTTCATGTTTTATTTCATGCCCTATTGTGAGCTTCCACACACACACACTTACACACTTATCAACTCAAAACAACTATTGGAGATACTTGATTTGTACACAATTCTACCAAAATTGTTGTAAAAAGGGTCACATATACAAAGAATTAAGAACGTTTATAATATGTTAAAAATTAATAAAACTTATTACATCTATTATATCATGAATTATTTTACATTGGTAAAAACACCCCTAAAATTTTAATTTCAAAAAATATATTGATGTTTTTTTATATTTTGTCAAAACTTTTGTATTTGGGAAAAATATTGTCCATTAAAAATCAAATCCAGTTTCAACCTCATGTATTATTTACATTTTTGTTGAAAATACAGATTCATGGAGATCCCCTCCCATCATCTCCTGAATTTCTAGATGGATGGCAGATCGAATGCTAGTGGAAGAGGCCACTGGTAACTCGAAAGGACCAGACATGAATGGATCTCGAGACCTCTATGGAATTCACATAACAATCAATCCATCTCATGGGGATATCGTGTAAAATGTGTGTGTGTGTGTGTGTGTGTGTGTGTGTGTGTGTGAGAGAGAGAGAGAGAGAGAGAGAGAGAGAGAGAGAGAGAGAGAGAGTCCCCAAGGGATATCTTGGCTGGTTCGATCTTTTCCATTGAGGTGTAATGCCCAGGGAACCAAGGGATCCATTCCCACTAAGTATTTTGGGCTGACCAGTTGCTACTGTGGTTGGTATTTAATAACACCTTCCATTCAAAAACATACGTAAGAGGGGGGGAATATGTGAAATGGTTCTCACAAGGTACCTGCATCCTCATTCTTCTCTTACATGTGGGAGGATGGGGGAATCATTTCTTCAAAAAAATAATGACCCCCAAAGGTTAACTCGATTGGTCTATGTTCTTGTGCCAAGTCCACATAAGTATTAGATTCAATTCTCATTGCATCATTTGGGGTTGCCAATCGTTTTCAAGGTTGACGATTGATATGCCTTCCATTCAAAATTATGGGAAATATGAAGGAGTACACAAGATGGATAGTTTGCTACCAGTGTCCCCATTCAAAGTCATCATAGTGAAATTTAATGAAACAACGATACTCTTTTAGCCGTTATCTTAGCAATTTAGTAAAATCCATTGGATTGAGTTTTATAGTCCAAGCTTGACAATGCGTCCCCGTTACCCCGATAATACATGAATGCAAACACAAGGATAATAGGAAAATTTTGATAGCCTACTTATGAATATTAATTTTCCTTTTGATGTAAATTATTTAATAGAGTATGGTGTCCATAGCTGTCGTTAATAAAGAAATATATTATCATCCATCCATGCACTGTGTATTTAATATACACGTAGAAATATGTACACCTTGAAGAAACTTCCCAAAGGAGTAGTGTTTCCAAATTATGCATGTGGAAGAGTGTTGTATAGAGTTTCATTCAATGACACTAGCTTGGAGAAAAAACTTGTACACTGCTATCGAATTTTTTTTCAAAGAAGTCTTAATTTTGACATAGGCACGAGATCCCCCATCTAAATGAAACAACATAATTCTCAAACACTCACACATTGCAGAGAGGATACATCAATTGAACTTAATCAAAAGAAACATAGATAATTTTATTCCTTTAGTGGTTAAGTTAGTGGGATTGAATACAAATATGGAAACTCAATTTCCCAAATTTGTGCCAAGACCGACAACTTTTCCATTGAGGGAGTGAAATTCTGTTTATTTGTTTTAATTAAGTTCATTTGATGGATTCTCTCTTTGTTGTGCGAGTGTTTGTGAATTATTCTCTATGATTTTGATAGTAGAGCTCGTGCTTGCATCGGTTGGTATCTGAGCAAGTTGTTCTATTAAGTATATATTTCCATTAACATGGATGGATGATTTGATGGATTGTGTGAGTGGATCAAAATACATTTTGAAGATTGATTTGAAGAGTGGTTGTTGTCAAATCATAATTAGAGATGGAGAGGAATGGGAGAAATTATTCACGATGAAAGAGGGTTTGTATGAATGGTTATTTAGTCCATTTGGCTTGACAAATTGATCCAAAAGGATCCAGGAATACTCACAGAGGTCCATGAGGATCCAAAATGCTCATATAGGTCCAGGAGGATCAATTAAAGTTAAAACTTGTACCATTCCAAATTCTCTCCAAAATTCCATCAATGCATAGAACTTGGTGATAGCTTTCCAACGACACAAAAATTGCCTCAAGCAGAGTTCGTATGCAAAAGATATGGTTGGTCAAAGTTCAAGACAACTAGGTCAAAAGTAAAAGTCAAAGGGTTCAAGGTGACATGTGTCACCACTGCAAGGGTGACATGTGGCACGCCTGTCCAACTATACGATAATGACATGGCCACACCCCAAGGTGCCATGTGGCATGACTGTATGCTGACTGGGCAAGTGTGTTGGCAATCCAGGTGGACCAGTTGTTTGTCGACACGTGGAAAAGATAAGACATTGAGGGGTTGCCACGTGGAAGCCTCCCATTTCTGACTAATGGTTAAGTTTATGTAAAATTATATGGGAGTCCAAAGGATCTAATTTGTGACCTCCCAAGACCTTACCCAAGGCCTTTACCATCGTGCCATCGCATGAGTCTTAACATATATGTGGTGTAATTTTTATTTAACCTTTGTTAAAGGTTCAAGTGGTGGAAAAAAGGGTCGAGGGCCTAAGCCATCGACCCGTGGTCTTGTTATAATCCAATGTAACCGTGTCCAATATTTGTGTGGGCCTGACGCTTATATATATATCCACATATACCAAAGTTGTCGGGCATTAAAACTACATGCCATATATTACATCAACCACCGAATATACAACGTGAAAACTGACTTTCAGTGGGGCTCGAATCCCCGACTTGCTATATATATACCAACATACTTTACCAATGCACCAAAGGTGCATGTTAGTTACAAATCCCGCCTAACTAATAGTTAAATGCCGACCACATAATCTGGATGGGCAGTTAAGCTCGTGCCCTATTTAATGGGAAACAATTCCCATCTCTGCACACAAATCAAGGGTACGAATATCGATATGGAATAGATCCCGAGGAGGAGTTACTATACAGATGCATAGTTTTGCACGCTGAGAAAAGGCCAAGCATGGTGTGCCTCGATATGCATTCCATGAGGTATAATAATTGCACCTAGGCAAATTTATACTCATTTTTCACGAATTTTTACAAGGAGTATGAATTTGAGGTCTATTTTGTGAATTGAGGCAATTTGTAAAAGTCTTAGTCCAGATTACCATTAATGAGCGCCATAGTGCATCGTTTGGTGTGTAAAGAGGGTGAAAATGAGCCAGTTCAGAATTTGGTCGACTTTATACTCAATTTTCTCAGAATTTCACAAGGATTCTAATCGTGATCTCCTTTTCTGAGTTTGAGCAATGGAATTAAGGAGAGTCCATTAAATTGGATTTTTGTAAGCCCATGTTATATTGTAATTTGGTATTTTGATATGATGAATAACAACCTTACTATCTGAAGAGGACTTGAAGATGAATTAATGTATGTCATCAATATATATAATTTGAGTTCTTTTATTTTCTACTATGACATCTCATAAATCTGCAAATTAATCATCATTTTATGAGTTTAAAGATAAGAAGCACACCATCATTTTTCAGCAAATCACCTCAATACGATCAAAAATTTATTTTGAATCAAGTTAAATGTTGTATGTAAAATTTAAAGGGATAAGTGGTGTCTAAGGATTTTCAGATCACAAATAGTCCTCGTCATTTCATCCGTTTGATGAATGAGGAATGGTAAAATTTTCCAGGATAATTTGTTGTTTATCTATATTATATCTTGATTTTTAGCATGACAAAGGAGGAACATATGATGCATTTGTATCAAGTTTTGGAGTTTCTCAAGAAGGAAAGTTGCTAATTAATCCGAAGAAATGATTATGTCTAGAAGATGAGTTATTTTACTTCGGGTTTGTAATATCTCAAGGAAGGATGAATATGTACCCAGAGAATGTTAGAGATATTGTTGATTGGATCACATTAAGAATTACCTTTGAGGTAATAAGTTCTCATGGATTTGCAAGATTTTATTGAAATTTTGTGAGGAAATTTCAACGATATTTATGCACCATCAAATGAGTGCAAGGAGTGTTATTTTAAGAAGACCGAGATACACAAAGAAGTTTTGAATTTTTGAAAGCGAAAGTTATAGAGAAACCAATGTGGGCATTACGAGACTTGACTATAGTATTTCGGGTTGATTGTGATGGGATTGGAACAACCATTGTAGTAGTTTTGAGCCAGGAAGGTAAACCTACTTCTTTCTTTAGTGAAAAATTAAATGATTCTAAGAAAAAGTATTTTGGGTAGGATTGAGAATTCTATGCTTTTATTCAATCTTTGAAGAATTGGAGACACTCCTTATTTCTTGCAAAGGATTTTGTCTTATAAACTGACCATAAGGCATTGCATTGTATATATAGTTGGGGTAAGTTAACTCAAATACATGAAAATGGTTTTAATTCTACAAAGCTATTATGTTGTGTCGAATCAAAGGTCTATAAAATCAAATAAGATGGTTTATGCATTGAGTGGGATAGTTTCTTTATTGAGCACCATGCCAGTACAAGTTCATGGCCTTGATTTCCCTAAAGCATTGTATGAGGAAGATGAAGGTTTTGCAACTGCATGGAGAGATTGTGAACAAAATTTGATAGACACACATGATACCATACATGTATTTTCTTGTTTAGAAGGCAATTTTTTCCAAGAATCAGAAGTTGTGTATTCCGAAAGGATCAATGTGAGAGAATCTCATTAGAGAGTTGCATAGAGGTGTCTTACATGAACACTTTGGTATGGATAAGACCAAATAAATGGCAATGGAGATATACTATTGGCCGGGTGTAGCTAGAGATGTGAAGAGGTGGGTACGGAGTTGCAAAGTCTTTTAGCTTGAAAACCACCAAAGTTAGGACACATGTTTGTATACATCATTTCCAATACCTAATAGAATGTGGGAAGATATTTGTAGGATATTTTTCTTGTATTTCCTAGAGCACAGAGAGGTAATGATTCCATTTTAATGGTAGCATACATGGATTTAAAATATGGTGCATTTCATTCCATGTAAGAAGGCTAGTGATGCAACGAGCAACATTGTATTATTCCTTGAGGATATTATTATACTGCATCAATGACCTAGGACCATTACATTTGATAGAGATAGATGAACTTTGGGTCATTTTTGGAATGAATTGTGGAGGAAATTGGGGACAAGATTGCACTTCAGTTATGCGTATCATCCTAAGAGAAAAGGACATAATGAGGTAGTGAACATACACCTTGTTAATATGTTAAGATTCTTGGTTGGAGAAAATCATGGACACTTTCCTAGCAGATGTTGAGTTTGCATATAATATGTTAGAAAATAGGTATATAGGGAACAACCCATTCCAATTTGTGTATCGCAGATCGGGTAAGGGGGTAACAAAATTGCTACAAGTACTAGTGGAGCGTACAAGAAGTGTGGATGCATAGGCTTTGGAATATTTTCTGGAAGAGTATATATGTAGGTCACATGACAGTTGGAGAAGAGAAATTAGAAATATAAATAGACGACATATGAGAAGCATGTATATAAGGTTTTTTGCAAAGGGGGTTTAGTGATGGAACACTTGAAGAGGGATGGATTCCAAAGGGGCATCTATAACAAGTTAAAGTACACAGAGATTGGAACGTGTAAAATTTTGAGAAAGATTTAGGATAATGCATAAAATCTAGAGTTGCGAGATGGATTAGATATTTCTCCTTATTTTTGCGTGGCATGAACCCCAATACACATAGATCCATGGATTATAGGTTGGAAATGTTTTAAAGGGTTTTATATGTGTCAATAATTACTTCAAATAATTATCACTACATTTTCCTAATCATACAATTTATATTATTTTTAACTTCTTATTCAATTTATTTTTCTATGGTCCTATATTATAAGACCTGTATTACAAGTTATCCACACTATGTTATAAGTTGGCCGAGTTTGGCGTGATTCTATATGCATAATTAATTAATTCAAATAATTATCACTACAACATTTTAATTGCATAAGTCATTTGGAATGGTGCGTTTGAACCCTAAGAGCCCACATTTATAAGTTGGACAAGTTTGATGAGATTCTATATGAAATGACAATACATTCAAATAATTATCACTGCAATTTTCCAATCACGTAATTCATATTATTTTTTGTTTTTTGTTTATGTTAGTCTCTCATTCAATTTATTTTTCTAGGGTCCTCATCTTCGCATGCGAGGTTTTAACCCTCGTTGACATAAAGTAACCCAAAAGAGATCCACAATAAACATCGAATGGTCAATGACCTAGATCAATGCAAGGCACATGTTATAACCAAAATTTTTGGCTATGGAAAGGAATCTTGTGGCTGCAGAAGTTGATGACGAGGTAGGGGGATGTGGTTGAAAGTGTGAAGGGCCACACTCTAGATCAACCGGCTACCACTCACCTCCAAAGTGTCATGCTTCCAACGTAAGGATAGAACAATTTAGAAAGAAAAGACAAATATAAGGGACTATGATTGTACCACTTCCACAAAAAGACAAAAGGAAGGGGAAGAGTGATGTCGATGTGGATTTGAAGAGATGGGGCTGCTTGGCCTTCCAACTACTCTAAGAAAAGAGAACACTACCCATGAACCCAATGAAAATGATCACAAAGAGGTTCTTTGGTAGACAAGAGAAGGAATGCGGTGTAAATTATTATGAATATAATCCATTATGTTTTAGAGAGCCCAACACCATTCTAAACTCTCCAATTATCAAGAGATAAAGACCGAGCATAGCTATTCGATGCTGGAGTTTTTCCTTTATGTTTTCTCCAGGTTAATCTTTCTTTTCTATGTTGTTTAATTGATTGCCTGATTGAGTTTATTGGTTAACTGCTTCGGTTTGGGACATTCCTGGGTGTATTCCATTTAATATAAATGCAAAGTAGCATTGGGTTTGGACATTAACCATTGGTTGGGTCACTAGGAAACCATATACATTTCCCAACACATGTAATTCACTTGATTGTTGATTCATAGAAATAACCTTGCATTGCTTTACCCAATTGATTTGTTACATCACTATAATGAACTTGATTGGATCATGGATTGATATTGATATTGCAATTTTCCTTTATTTGAATCACATATGTATTGTTGTCCATTCGTTCTCTTTAAAAAATTGTAGTTTTAGAGACCACATGTATGTTTAGTTGTGGCTTTGTTGAGAAAAAAACGCCGAATAAAGAATTGTCATTAATTATGTCTTGGGGGTTGGTCAGGATATTGTGCATGGCGATGGCGTGTTATTTTATTTTGGCATATGTTGAGTTGAGTGGATTTGTTTCATAGTTTGGCATTGAGCTTGGCATTCAAAAGAACGCAAGTAAACCATTTCTAGAAATAAAATCTAAAGAGATCCATTCATTTATGTTAATGAATTCTTCTTGAGAAGCTTGATCTCAACTTGATAGTGAATGGCCCAGACATGGTATTTTGATTCCACATAGAAAGACCTATGTTGGAAATATGGGTGGGGCGTAGGCATGCCATTTTAGGATCATAAACCAATGGTTTATGATTTTACCAAGTTTGACACGGTTCTAGATATGCACCATTATTTAATTAAAATTCCCAGAATGGATATTATTTATAATTTATGCTAATTTGCTATTGTGTTCATTTTTTTAGGGTCCCTATTTTGGCATGGCATGCACCCCCAACACACATATAGCCATAGATTATAATCTAAGAAAGTTTGACCCTAGTTTATATGCAACATAAATTAATTAAAGTAATTATCAGTTCAATTTTCTAGTCACACAATTCATGTAATTTTTTTTTATGTATGCTAACCTCTCATTCCATTCATTTTTATGTGGTCCTGATCTTGGCGTGGCATGTTTGAATGTCAACCAACTTAGAGCCTTAGATTTTTCTATGGATTATAAGTCGACAAAGTTTGACAAGATTATTTATGCAACCTTATTAATTCAACTAGTTCAATAGTTAAGGGTACAATTCTCTAATGAAGTAATTGAGACATGCATATAGACATACCATTTTAGAATGGGATGTTGGAGGCCATACATGCATAGAATTATCCCTTATAAATCAATAAATCTTGATTAAATTGTATAGAGACAATATTAATTAGTTGACACAAAATAATGGAAATAATCAAGCGTACAATACTCATCAATAGTAATTAGTGCCTTGTTTTCAGTTCTATTAATTTTCCCATAAAACCTTGCCAATATTTTATAATGTGAGTGACATTTTCAATAAAATTTAAATATTGACCACCCCCTTTCTTTTTTTTCTCCCCCATGACACTTGTTTAAAATAAAAATAACTCCACTCAAACTATAAATTCACATGGACCCCACCCTTAACATTATTGTTTGCACGCATCTCTCCTCTATTTTTGGGTGAGTATTGTGTGGCGTGTTAGAACCCCAACGAAGAGAAAGCCTATTTTACATGGCAGAGAGAGCCTATTTTAGATGGCATGTTAGAACCTGAACGAACAAAGAGCCTTCATTTATAAGTTGTCCAAATTTGACGGGTCTCCATATGTAATATTAATTAATTCAAGAAATAAAATGTGCAAATTTGAAATCAAATAATTTATGTTATTGTTTACTATTTTTAGGTCACTCATTATGTCATGGAGTGTTGGAACCCCAATATACGTAGAGCCTTGGAGAGTTAAACTTTTTTTTTTTTTTTTAAGTAAAAAAGGCAAAACCTGTTATATTAAACTTTCAAAGAAGAAATACACTTGGCATACAGGTGCCAGCTGTCTTGCCTATACAGGAAACCAAGACAACTGACCTGTCCACAACAACATGGAAAATTTGGCCTCATGTTTCGCCACCCTGCCCGAAGGAAACCAGGGTGCAAGTCCGTCATCCTTAGCAGTCTAGGAAAGTCTGTACTGAAGCTAACTAGGCTAGTAACTAAAGAGCGACAACTCTGATAAACAGTAACATAAAATATAATGGAGACCATAGGAGGTAGTAGAACCTATTCGAAATCCTCGCATACTTCCTTAGCTTTGCCGCCGTTGACAGGAATGACGAAGGGTTGAGCACAGGTGGGACATTGGTTCCGTGGCGTGGCCTTGGAGTAGGTTGCGTAGAGCATGTCTAAGCACTGGCTGACTCGCACGGCTCTAAAAATCTGATCCTCCACCAGGCTGCGCATTTCGAAAATCAAATTCAGGTGCTCTGGATGCAGGAGCGGTGGCGACAGAGGCGACTTCATTTCAGCCTCCGCTTCTTTGTGGCCCGGCATCGTCCTCGGCTTCTGCGGGTCGGCGGTGCATATCGACAACTCCTCCTCAACCTTCGTTTCCTTGTGGCCCGACGTCGTCCTCTACGTATGTGGGTCGGCTATGCGTTCTGACAAATCCTCCTCCACTGGGCAGGCGTCGAATTATACACTCGGAGCATTGGTGGAAGTGCGAGACTCGCCCAAATTGGGTGCTGGTGAAGCTCGTCCAAAGCTCGCCGGAGGGTCCCAATTGTCTAGGACAATGAACAACCGTCTCTCTGAGAAGTCCAATGGGAGCTCTAAGGACAGGTCCTCTTCTACATAGGTTCGAGGAGGCGAGTTTGGATCTATGGCGTCACCTTTCGAACCTCGGCGCTTTGTCTTGGCCAAGAGCAGAGCCCTTTCGAACCTCTTGTGCCACTTTTTACGTGCATCCGTCGCGTACCAGTTGACGCCTCTGCGGGGTCTTCCCCTTGCCCGTGGCATTATGAGAGCGAGGGTGAGTGCCAGGATGTCTCCTGCGCAGTGGTTCTTTCTCCGCTCAACCAAATTCAAATGCATTCTGGGAGGTCCTATTGAACTGATAATCACATAAACCATGGCTGCCAACATTAACGTCGAGAGCTTAATTCTATGGCTGGCCGTCCCTTGCTCAAGCGTGAGGGGGTCCATCAATAACCGGTGTCCGATGGAGGTAAGGGCCTTAATAACTGGCCATAGCTGGGGGTAGGTTCCACCATTAATTTCCCCTCCCTTTGCACCTCCACGTGCCCACTCTTTCCACCTGGCACCCCATCCGGGGTTTACAAAAACTTTATTAATATAGTAATTGGAAATTAAAAAATTTGGGATTATAAATTTCTCACGGTAATGTACTATCGTGGAAATTGAATAAGCATGAAAATTTGAATTTTAGATTATAAATGTATTCATTCCTAATATGTTATATTGGAAATTGAATAAACATAAAAAAAAAATTGAATTATAAATTAATGAAGTTTAACTAAAATTTAGATGTAACATTAACTAATTAATTCAAATAATTTACTGGGTCATTTTATTTTCATTAATAACTCATGTTGTTTTTTCCATTCTAACATTTTGGACTTCACGGCCCATAAAATCTAAACCCTCTTAAAAATTGAGAATGTGAACGCACTAGGCTTCCATTCAAATGTTGAAGTTGTACTCGTGAGTCCCCACTTTTCGATTCAAATCTGGTTGAAGTTGTACTCTTGTGAGTCCCCATTATTTTCTTTCTCTATTTTCTTCTCCTTAATGTGTTATGTTGGAAATTGAATAAACATAAAATTTGAATTATAAATTAATGAAGTTTAACTAAAATTTAGATGCAAAATTAACTAATTAATTCAAATAATTAGACGTACAAATTTTTAATCACTGGGTCATTTTATTTTCATTAATAACTCATGTTGTTTTTTCCATTCTTATATTTTGGACTTCACCGCCCATAAAACCTAAACCTGTTAATAATTGAGAATGTGAATGCACTAGGCTTCCATTCAAATCCGACTGAAATTGTACTCTGGCGAGTCCCCATTTTTCCATTCAAATCTGGTTGAAGTTGTACTTTGGTGAGTCCCCTTTATTTTCTTTCTCGATTTTCTTCTCCTTAATGTGTTATGTTGGAAATTGAATAAGCATAAAATTTGAATTATAAATTAATGAAATTTTACTTAAATCTAAATCCAATATTAACTAATTAATCGAAATAATTAACAGTACAACTTTTTAATCACCTTATCATTTTATTTCATATTATTTTTTTTAACTTCACTGCCCACGTAGAATGTTAATGGGCCAGGCTTCCATTCAAGTCTGGTTCAAGTTTTAGGGTGGTAAGTCCCCATTTTTTTTTTTTTTTTGGAGTTTTTTCCTTTTTCCCTGTTGGCTTGAGATAAAATTTAGGGTCGACAAACTATAAATTCACATCTAACACTCTCATCCTTGCACAACTTTTCCCTTTTCTTTCTTTCGATGGACTTGCACATCTCTGCCTCTTTTATTTTGGGTGGAGTTGTATTGAAGTCGTTGTTCGCGAGCCATTTCTGAAATGGAGAGTCACGATAGCTATGGAGGAGGCGGTTGGGTCTATGCATCCAGTCTTCACAAAAGATTTTCGTGGCTACTTCTTGCAGTTCTCTGACGATGTTTCTGCTTGGCGTTAGTGGCCCTTGTATATTTTGTTAAACGGTGACAACAAATTCCCAGTATTAGGATTTTAGATCCTATAATCCAGCGTTGGTTGTAACCAATAATACCAAGCTAGAATTTAGTTATGAGTGCATTCAATAATCAATTTCTATTGTACATTGCTATAAATTGATGTATGCTCGTAGAGGCTGAGCGTGAGATGAGTGTGAGCCTGATGTAATCTCCTTGATCTGAATAATAAGACAACTGATACCTCTGCTTGGTGGATGTAGCCCAATGTTTGGGTGAACCACGTAAAATCTCTGTGTTTTAATTATGTGCACTTGAATTATGATATTTGTGTTTCTGCATTTGCAAATTATAACAAGTGGTATCAGAGCTGGTTGGAAGAGAGGGCGTTGAGAGTGTCAAAATTTGGAGGAGCAACAACATTAGCGCGAGGTGCGTCGATTCCCACATCGCTGCAGGGGCCTCCTCTGGGAAGGTGCGAAGACACACTAGTCGGACTTTCATTTCTTCAAAATAAGTGAGATCGCCACACCCTGACAGTATTGAGAGGGGTGACGACCAACAACCATAGTCGCAACTTGGATACATCGGGAGCTGCGACGACCCTTTGAAGCACGTCGCAGGGCACTCACAATGGGAGGTGCGACAGATTTAAAATTTTTATGAGGGCACTCGTGTATGTTTTTTGGAGTTGAAAAATTTAAAGGTATGGTTTATTTTAAAGGGTATGAAGTTTGTTGTATAAAAAAAACGAGTGGAGGATGCTATAAAAGTTATTAGATGCATATTATAATGCATAAATTCAAGTGGTGAATTTAAAAAAAAAAGGTGAATCTTTTTTTTAATAAAAGACTTTTTATTAAACTTTTTTATTATATATTATTAAAAGGTTTTTTGGATTAAACCTTTTTTTTAAAATTATTATTCAACATTGAGTAAGATCATTCCTCTACATAAGGGCCTTTGTTATTATAAGCAGTGGTGTTTTTTGGAATGTTTCCTCTAATGGCAAAGACGTAGAGTGCTAAGTTCGAAATTGAGAAATGTAATGGCAAGAACAATTTCGAGATCTGGAAGGTTAATATGCATGATCTGCTCGTGCAACATGGCGTGGTGAAGGCACTTTTGGGAAAATCAAAGAAACCCGCGACCATAACAAATGATGACTCTAATGAGATGGATGCGAGAGCACTAAGTTCCATACACCTGTGTTTGGCCGACGATGTACTGTTCAACATTGTTACAGAGAAGACAACAACTAGTTTGTGGTCAAAGTTGGAAAGCCTGTACATGACAAAATCCTTGACGAACAAAATCTTCTTGAAAAGGCAATTGTATAGTTTGCGCATGAAGGAAGTTACGAAAATAGTTGATCATTTAAATACTTTTAATACTCTTTTAGTTCAGTTGACTAGCATGGGATTGAAATTCAAATCTGAAGATAAGGTGATTACATTATTATGTTCTTTTCCTGCGTCATGGGATCACTTTGTTGCCTCTATTAGTTTCAGTTCAACATAAAGTATTGAGTTCGATAACATTGTTGAAGCTTTAATGTCTGAGGAAACAAGGAAGAAATCCAATCTAGAAACCTCTACATCTGAGGCGATGGTGATCAGAGGGAGACCTAAAGAAAGAGGACATGGTCAGAGGGATTTCTCTCGATCAAAGTCGAAGGGAAAGAAGAGCAAGATTAAGTGTTGGTTTTGTGGCAAATCTGGACACCTGAAGAAGGATTGTTGGAAGAGAAAACAAGCCTCCAAAGAAGACCCTCCAAAGGAGACGAAGGAAGAAAATGCAACCGAAACAGGTTCAACAACAGGTTCAGGTATGGATGTTGAAGTTTTATCAATTAATATTGGTTCACGTCATGATCAACATTGGTTATTAGATTCTGGTGCTTCAAACCAAATGTGTCTTCATAGACATTGGTTTATTACTTATCAGTCTATATATGATGGAATAGTTTACATGGGAAATGATATCTCATGTAAAGTTGTGGGAATTAGTAGCATTCGAATTAAGATGTTTGATGAAATTGTTAAAATATTAGCTGATGTAAGACATGTACCTGAGATTAGGAAGAACCTAATCTCTTAGGGAGTCTTAGACACAGGAGGTTACAAGAGTATTGTTCAACGTGGAATTATGAAGGTCTACAAAGGAATCCTACTGGTTATGAAAGAAAAGAAGGTTGGTAACTTGTTTTTGTTAGAAGGGAGGACTGAATCAGATCATGTGAAATCGGTATCTGAGAACGACAATGATTATGTTCGACTGTGGCATCAATGGTTGGGCCATATGAGCGAACAGAGATTAAAGGTATTAATTGATCACAAGTTACTTCCTAGTCTAAATTCTTTAAAGTTAGATTTCTGCAAGCACCGTATTTATAGAAAACGAAATAGGCAGAGATTTAAAACCGGAAGACACACCAGTAAAAGAATCCTTGATTATATCCATTCTGATGTTTGGGGACCATCCCCTACTATTTCATATGGAGGATCATCATATTTTGTAACTTTTATAGATGATTTATCTAGGAAGGTTTGGGTCTATATGTTGAAGAGTAAAGCTGATGTATTTACAGTTTTTAAGTAGTTTAGAGATTTAGTGGAAAAAAGCATTGGTAGATCCATTAAATGTTTAAGAACTGATAATGGTGGTGAATTTACGTCAATGGAGTTTGAGAATTATGGCAAGGAATTTGGGATCGATAGGCATAAACCACTACCTATACTCCTCATCAAAATGGAGTTGCTGAACGCATGAACAAGACTCTTCTAGAGAGAGCAAGGAGTATGTTGTGTAACGCCAACTTGCAACAGGAACTGTGGGTAGAAGCTGTATCTACAGCTTGTTATCTGGTGAATCGATCACCATCAACAACAATATAATGCAAAATTCCCGAAGAGGTATGAACATGTCACCCTTGTAATTATTTTGATCTTAAATTTTTTGGTTATGATGCCTATGCTCTAATTCCGAAACATCAACGTTCTAAATTAGATACAAAATAAAAAAGGCTTATCTTTGTTGGATATGGTGATGGTATTAATGGGTACAGGTTGTGGGATCCTACTTCCCACAAGATCACCATTAACAGAGATATAATATTTGATGAATCATCTCTCATTAAATCAAATGTAGATGTTCAAATGAAACAGGAAGAAGCACCAAAGTATCAACAAATTCAATTTGAAACTAATGAAGCTGAACATGGAAAAGTTTCAGAAGATGTTCAAGAGTCTCTTGCAGCAGAGGAAAACATGGTTGATGATGATAGTCAACAGGTTGTGGATGAACCACAAACTTCCCTAAGGAGTTCTACGCGGGTCAGAAATCCTCCAAGAAGGTATGATGATTTTGTTTCATCAGTTTCTTTAAATACTAATGATGATGAAACTTTGTGATATCATGAAGCTGTGAAGGGTTATAACAATGATAAATGGAAAGAAGCAATGAAGGATGAAATGAAGGCATTAGAGAAGAATGCTACATGGGACCTGGTAGAACTTCCAAGAGACAAAAATTTTTTAGGTTGCAAGTTGGTCTACAAACTAAAGAAGGGTGTTGATGATAAGGTGGAAAGGTACAAGGCAAGGTTAGTTGCGAAAGGATATTCTCAGAAAGAAGGTATTGACTTTCATGATATTTTTTCACCAGTAGTAAAGATTGTTTCAATTTGAATTGTGTTAGCATTAGTTGCATTGCTTGATTTGAAGTTGGAGCAACTAGATGTTAAGATTGCTTTCTTACATGGAGATTTGGATGAGGAAATTTACATGGAGAAAACTGAAGGGTTCATTCAGAATCGCAACAAGAAATTTGTTTGCAGGCTCAAGAAATCATTGTATGGTCTGGGGAAGTGGCCCAAACAATGGTACAAGAAATTTGACTCTTTCATGGGGAGCCATAATTATACAAGGAGTGAGTATGATCATTGTGTCTACTTTAAGAAATTGAATAATGACATATTCATTATCTTAGTATTGTATGTTGATGATACTATTTTAGCAAGAAAAAGTATAACTGAGATCAACAAGTTAAAGACTTAGATGGCTAGGATGTTCAATATGAAAGATCTAGGAGCAACAAGGCAGATTTTGGGCATGGATATATTCAGAGACAGGAGGAATGGTAAGCTTTGGTTGTCACAACAAAAGTATGTTGAGAAGATACTTTTGAGGTTTGGTATGAATGATGTGAAACCAGTTTCAGTCCCTTTGGATTCCCATTTTAAGCTTTCTTCAAGTTTATGTCCGAGTACAAAAGAATAAAATGAATATATGTCTCGAATACCATATGCTAATGCAATAGGAAGTCTAATGTATGCGATGGTTAGTACAAGGCCAGACATTTCACATGCAGTTGGGGTTGTCAGCAGGTATATGGAAAATCCAGGTAAAGAGCATTGGGAAGCAGTGAAATGGGCGCTTCGATATTTGAGGGACACAAGTGATTACTGTATCACCTATAACAATGGTTGTGAATCAGTCTGTGGATATGTTGATTCTGATTTTGCAGGTGATTTGGACAAGAGAAGGTCGATTTCAGGGTATGCCTTTACTCTTGCAGGTGGAGCTATTAGTTGGATTTCAAAGCTATAGAACATTGTCACTTTATGCACTACAAAAGCAGAATACGTAGTTGCTTCACATGCTTACAAAGAGGCAGTTTGGTTGAAAGGTTTGTTTGGTGAGTTTGGAAGGATGCAGGACAAAGTAAAGTTACTTTGTGATAGTCAAAGTGCTATTCAATGGCTAAGAAT
Source organism: Picea engelmannii (assembly GCA_009831015.1). Taxonomy (NCBI): domain Eukaryota; kingdom Viridiplantae; phylum Streptophyta; class Pinopsida; order Pinales; family Pinaceae; genus Picea; species Picea engelmannii. Next base: position 101,487 of record ML786115.1, read on the forward strand.
CCAGCCTACCACAGTAAAACAAAACATATACCTATCAAGTACCATTTTGTATGACAGGTTATTGATAAAAGTGGAGTCTCTATTGAGAAAGTGCATACAAAAGAGAACTGCGCATACATGTTCAAAAAATCAGTACTGTTAGAGAAGCTACGATGGTGCTTGGATTCTCTTGGCTTGCAGAAAAGGTGATAAACAAAGAAAGAGCAAGGTATCAGGTTAATTTTTGTCAAGGTGGAGATTGTTAAACGGTGACAACAAATTTCCAGGATTAGGATTTCAGATCCGATAATCCAGCATTGGTTGTAACCAATAATACCAAGTTAGAATTTAGTTATGAGCACATCCAATAATCAGTTTCTAATGTACATTGCTATAAATTGATGTATGCTCGTAGAGGCTGAGCGTGAGATGAGTGTGAGCCTGTTGTAATCTCCTTGATCTAAATAATAAGACAACCGATACCTCTGCTTGGTGGACGTATCCCAACGTTTGGGTGAACCATGTAATATACCTTAATTTTGACATAAAAAAAAAAATCTTCTCCGGAGCATTAATCCTAATTAACTTGATAGATTTGTCCTTAGGATAAAATGATCGTTTTCTCTATTATTAAACTCTGATAAGTTTCTTATACTATGGTTACTCATGTTGACATTTTAGTCAGCCAACATATAGGTGTTCAGGTCATGCTAAGATAACCATCCATTACTCTAACATTTATGTAAGTCCTAAAGCTTCCAAACATTTATACGTGTCATACTATACAGAACTTGGACTATGGAGGACTTAGGATTCATGACCCCAAAATTATTTCCTACGCAAAATAATTCTCAAACTTATGCACAAGGGGGTCTCAATAGTATTTAACAGGGCAAGGTTCAAACGATCCACCACAAATGTATATCGAGATACATACCCTAGCACATAGGCTATAGGCTTATCCTAAGTGTTAGCATTATTATTTTAAAGACCATACATCCGAATTAAACCCCCAGGTTGGTTAACGATCTGTGGGTCGCTATTAAAAGAAAAAGGTTAAAACTGTGAAACACTAACCAAACCCATTAGCTTAATCGAATTAACTGCACAGTGGTTCTCTTCGGACAAGTTGCTAATAGGTCTCATCGTAGATGTGGTTCACCTTTCTAGTTGGTTAAGTCGGGAGGGGACCCTCCTTAGTTTCATGCGCCTTTAATGTCAGGTCAAAATATCGACAGGCGGGAGTTAAAGCTCTGGTCTCGCCTTTAATGAATTCTGGAGTGAATGCGGAAACTGATGGTTTCCCTTGACCCCTTGGCCGATAGACGTATGCCATCTAATCCTCTTCACATGGGCAAAACCCTCCATCGCACTGTCCTCCTTTACTCCGCGCATTAAGGGTGCTTTAGGTTTATGAGTTATTCCATCGACATTCTCACAGTATTTTAGTTTTCTGTTCCTATAGACACCTCTGTATTTTCTTCACGAGGGGAGCTTCGAACGCGCAGAGGTACCCACCAGGTGGAAACTAGGTGTCCCTACCCGTTTACTTTGGTAAGATCGCAACCCTCTGCAATCTTAACATTTTTTTAAAGAAGGATTCGTCTTTACTTAAGGTGGAAGAGTTCCTTCCTTCTTTTGACTGTGGCTCTGGTTATGATTCTCCCGTGACAGTTTACTCCTATGACTTGTTAGTTGTCTTACAACCCCAGATGGGAAATCTACTGGGGAAACTTCCCTTCAGTAATGAAAGACTCCAAACCCTCTCGGGACCTCTTTGTTGTCCTTCTTTCTGGCATAGTCTATCTGGCAGGTTATGGGGTTGTGCTTCATTGAAGGTTTCATCGTATCCTTCTTTTGTCTTTCGATTCAACCCTTTCTAAAACTGTTGTTATCTAAGTTTCGGACCCCTGATAAATTTCCACCGTTGTGTTAATCTCCGAATGGAACTGGCTAGGATAGAATTCTGCCGAGGGCATGTCTTCGAAGGTTGAGGAACAAGGTAATTCATGACAGACCACCCATTAGTTTGAGAGAGATATGAAAGGGTTTTTCTATACTTTTTTTCAGAGGTTAATTCTATGTCCGAAAAGATTCTAAAGAAATATGTTGGTGATATAACAAACCGAACATAAAATCCCTGGCACTTATAGCATTCTAAAAAGCGTGATTACTATTTGGTTGGATTCTCGGGTGTGGTCAGATGTACATATTATATTTTATGCTGCAGTTCTGGATTAGTTCAAACCCTATCAGTCTTTCTCTGTTTTACTTCGGATGAGTAATTTTTTTTTCTTTTTCCTTATTTTTGAGGACTATATACAATGCGTTCTAATGATGGGGCCTCCAACCTGTTTTTGTGAGGTACCCATCAGATCGGTACCGACTTCCTTTCCCCATCAAGTTCGAGGTTGGATTCCTTTATTTTGGGATGAGGGGTGGCCTATACCACGACCAAGTTAAGTATAAATCCGATTTTATTTATTTCTTTAAATTTTTGGTTCGCTATAAACGTTTTGCCTCAGCATTTTAGTTGTATTTACTTTTCTACCCAAGCCAAATGCTGATAACGACTTCTTGTTTCCTTTGCAGGATAGAAGTATCCGAACCTTCGGAATTTCGACCATCCTTTCAAGGGAAAAGGTACTCGGGTTCCTTAACACAAACCCTTCGGGATTCAATCGTCCCTGATGCAAAAGTCGAAGTTTTTCCTCGGCCTGAAACTGTAATGTACCCAGTTTAAAGATCGATTCTTATTTAGTAAGGAAACGATCATTATAATAATGTACCATATAAACTATTTATAATTTCATCAGCTGTGCAGTTTCATACCTACCCTAAATCCGGGCTCAAACTTTTTGCTTGTGTTTAATTAATTCAAGATTCATGACTCTTCTCTTTGCATGTCGCATAATGAAAATAGAGAAATACAGAATGGTTAAATTCTGACTGTCAAAAGTATTCATATATCAATATAACTTCTTGAAAGCAGACCATTACATTGTAGTCGAGTAGAGTCTGTTGTTTATTTCATTACTTGTCAGACTATTATAGTCACAGAGGCGATTCCTGTTATTATTTTATAACATCATGGATGTTACGAGAGAATATGTATAAATAGGGGTTCCAGAATGCTTTCGTTTTCATTTAGGGCCTTCGCACCCTTCATATTACATTCCAGGATTGGCTCTGTGTTAAACGATGTTATTTCCAATTATTCCAGTGCTTTAACATGTAGATAATTAGACCAAATCGACTGAAATATTTATACTCTGTGTACTGTAGGTCTTTCTGTAGAGAATTTTTGCAATTCTTTCGATTACTTTTCATACATAAATTCCTCCCAAGCATTTGCGTACCCAGATAACATAATGTTTAATATGTATAAAAAAAGATTTTGTTTACTTATTGTATTTCTGTATAGGTCATAACCTACAGGAAAATATAAACATACGTCTATATGTATGTATATTTCCGTCGTTTACAATGCACACTTAATTAGTTCATTACGGTAAGAATCATTTGATTGTGGGGATTCGTCTACCACTTTTACTCTAATATGCAACAATCAACTAACCCATAGGAAATTATTCTTTCAGGACTTAACTAGGCATATTCTTGCAAGTAGTAGATTGATGGAAATTTGATATTTACCCAACAATAAAATACAACAGAGATAATCACATTTGATTTCGATCTTTCGTTCATAATATTACTCAATTCATGATTAACAGATGCATTACACCAGCCATTTAACGATTTTAAACAGAGGAGGGTTAAGAGGACATATCTGAACTAACTCGTTGGAAAACAAACGAAACAACCACGTTCCTCGCAATCGTAGAATAGGGCAGCCAAAATCACTTGCCCGATTCACCCCTTAGCCTGACCATGAATCCATGAGGGCGAACTTGGAAAATAAAACTCCTCCTCAGCAATGTCTTGCAATTCTAGTAGTTTCCTCTTGCCTCACACTCCAACAGTAATGTTCATAACAACAAGAAATTCCATAGTCTTTTACAATAGTTTCCTCTTCTCGCACTCCAACAATAGTGTCTTTTCCTAGCATACTTGGCAGTGTCCTGCCTTCTCACATATGCTATTTAATCAATTTGCCTAGGTCTTTTCCCTCCCTTGGGAATTTTCGCAGCTTTCTAAATCCCTGATTTTTAGGGGCTGTCAATGGCCAAATCACTGATTTGCCACTTGTAATAATCAGCCTAGAGATAGTTCCAACATGTTCCCCACTCATGGAGTCATGGTCAGCTGATTTTAACATGGATGTTTTATTTGCACTGATTTTAACATGCAATCAATATAAATATTCTGTTTTTATAGAAGTGTCATAGTCAAATAGTTAGTTGAGTCAAATCAGATCTCTTTCCAACAGTCATAATAATCAGATCTCTTCCCAACAGTCATAATAATTAATTACAAATATCAAATTCGAAATTCAGAGCTTGCAGTCTTGCCCACGGCAAGCTCGAATCTCAGAGTCACGTTCATGGCGCCAAGAAGCTCATGGCGTTTAGCTTGGGCTCCACGCCGGTTGTTATTACGTCCGATCCAGAGGTCGCCAGAGAAATGCTTAGCTCCCCTCACTTCGCAAATAGACCCCTCAAGCAATCGACACAACAATTGTTGTTTGGGAGGGCCTTTGGATTCACACCCAATGGGGACTACTGGAGGCTGCGGCGGAGAATTTCTTCTCCTCATCTCTTTGCCCCGCGCAGAATCGTGGCACACGAAGCTGGCCGCCAGGTCGATGCTGCCCGATTGCTTGTTGATATTCAAAACGAGTATCAGTCTAGCGGGGTTGTTAGGCGTAGACCACACCTGCAAGGTGCTGTGCTGAACAATATCATGGGAAGCGTATTTGGGAGGAGGTTCGATATGGGTTCTCAGAGTCAAGAAGTCGAGAACCTGCGGGAGATGGTCGATGAGGGGTTCCAACTCTTGGGAGCGTTCAACTGGGCCGATCATCTCCCATGGCTGGGACCGCTGGACCCTCTTCGAATCCATGCTCGCTGCGCCCGGATGGTGCCGCATGTGACAAGTTTTGTGAGAGATATCATCCAAGAGCACCGAGGGATCGCACATAAGGAAACTGCCGATTCTGATCCTGATTTTGTTGACGTTCTTCTCTCGTTGCAAGGAGAGGATAAACTGGATGAGGAAGATATGATCGCTGTTCTCTGGGTGGGTATTTTCAAACTTAGTGTAGTGTAGCTGTAGGCTTATTGACCATAGAAACGGAAACCACAAAACTGGCTGTCGAGGTTTGGTGCTTTAATTGCGTGACATTACCTTAACTTTGATTTTGTGCATGGCAAGAAATGATTTTTCGTGGTACAGAGACAAGGGCGTTGGTCATAGAGTGGACCATGGCAGATTTTTCAATGGCTTCCTCATACTGAACATCATGTTGATCTGTCCGAGGTCCTTAAATTGTCTTGTGAAATGGCCAATCCCCTTCACTCTGTTCCTCTCACCCGGGGCTTTTAAATCAATCTTCCTTGTAGCCACCCATTAAACAACGTAGTTTACTTATTTATTATTATTTTTTTTTATACTAGGGGAATCGGTAACAACGGCAGTATCGTACTCGCGTGACACGGGGTCGAATCCTGCCGGCTGCCTTATAAACCCTAGGGAGAAACTGCCGGCTGCCTTATAAACCCTAGGGAGAAACGCACAGCCCGCAAGCACGCCCTCCGAGTAAATCGAGGTGAGAATCGACCTTGAGACCTCATTTTACATAGATCCTTCCATTTACACGGCACTTGCCAATCGGTCTACACCCCTGCGGGCAACGTAGTTTACTTATTGCCTCTCCTATGAGGGTAAGTATTCTGAGATGGAGAGGGATTAAATTTTACATTTAAAAAATATTTACTATATAATTATAAGGTAATCCATAAATTATCAACAAAAATATTTAATTTTTAAAATTGATCTTTATTCCATTGTTTAAAAGTTGGAGGACAAGTTGCATACATGTATTGTATTTATTTGAAAGAAAAAATAAAATAGATAATTTTAAAACGAAGATGGTAAAGTCTCACACAATAATTGTTTGTTTCTTGGGTATGCATGACTATACAAGTACTACAAATGAAAAAAAAAAAGGTTGTATGTACTATACCACATGATTTGTGGTACCTTTAATGGACATGGGATTTTTGAAATATATATATCATTACAGTGCATCATTTGAATCATTAGAGAAAAGGTAGCATAGTATTTGTTTCATAGTTTTTTTTGGGACCATTGGGGTTAAATTCTACATTTGTCTCATTTATAAGAATTCTAGAGTCAACTTATTCTTTGTTAGAGCTAATATTAATAGGGGGACAAGATAATATTTTTATTAGTTCAATCATATCTTTTCTCTTGTATGCCTTTGGTGGGGAAGTGGAAGTGTAGACACAACTAAGAAATGTCAAGATATCATTCAAGGTACAATGCATGTATCACTAGGAGGTAGTTGAATGGGGTAGCCCATATTTGGAGTGAGAGTTGTTAGATTGCTAAAACCGTAGAGGCATTTATTACACTTGCACATGCATTGGCACATAGAAACTATCGTAATTGGGATAATCCTTATGATGTTCAATTCATGCATTTCTTCCAGAAGGATTTGGCGATTAAAGAATACCTTGGTAAGTTCCAAGGCCTTGAGTATTTAAGGACAAAATCTCAACGCATTTAGTGTGGGAACCTATATTTAAAATATGAAATTAGAGCGTAGGATTGAAGTAAAAATGTTTGAACCCGATTCTTTTGAAATATCCATTACTATAGTTAGAGGAGATGAGATTCATGTTGGAGTTATGAAGATAAAATTTTCTGGTTCTACTAAAATTAGGTTGTACATATGATAAGAAAGCCATAAAAGAGGGTAAGTATGAAATTCCACAAAAATAATCTCTTAGCCAAAAACACACACAGAACTCTAATCTCTCGTTGTGAAGCCTCTTTCATAAATGCTATCAACCCTAGTTTAAAGGTCTTGTATGTAATTCCCATAAAGTTGGTTGAATACCTACACCAACTAGACTGTGAATACGAGCCAACAGAAGATACGATTCTTGAAAAAACAGAGAGTGAATCCGGTGCACAAGACATATCCCTTTCACCAGTAGAGACTGGAGAACCCTCCATTCCCATTGCTGCAATAATTGGAATGGATCGACTTGATACGTCCAGATTTTATGCCCACATTAGAACAAAAGGTGTTCATGTTGTGGTTAATCCTGGAAGTAAGTTATATTGACGAGAAACATATGATTTAATTCTTTAGGATATTACTGCATACCTATATGTCTTTAGGACCACTAGGACACATCATTCAAGACTCATCCCCTAGCCACTGGCAGTTTCACTTTATGCTATTTGGACTTTGCAATGCTCCTAGTACATTTCAAGCCTTAATGAGCAAGGTGTTTTGTAAGTAAATCGACGTGTTTTTCTAGTTTCTTTCGTTGGTTTATTCTTTAAGTGTGTCTATAATCTCCATGGACTCCCCTACCACAACATCGGTAACTTAGATCCCACTTTTTTCATTCACTTGTGGGAAGAAAATTTCAGTAGCTTATCTATTAGAAGAGATGTGGTGGATACACTCATTTGTAAACATCCAATAACAAGAGGTTGATAGGACATTATATAATAGTTTCCAAAAACCCCCAAGAGGAAAACCCCTAAAATCGCCAAACCATAACCTTGGGAGCTGAGGTGATGAAAGGAACATGAGCCCCAGGGAGCCTAGTTGGTACGTCAACCTCCAGAGGCCAACAATTTTGCATATGAATAAAATTTGGGGAACCCTTCGGACTATCATATGGATCTCAATGATATATGTAGGATAGGAGGTCCATACCATGCAAATCCAAAGGATTTATGCCTAGTATGTGATCATCCCTAGAAAATATTGTTTAGGGACCAAAAAATGAGTTGGGAGTTCAAGACAACAAATTCGTTGTAAATCTAACAAGGTCCAGAACATATTTTAGAAGGTGGTAATCCTGAATGTCTACCCTCACAAATTGGCATAATCTAAATTTGTCAAATAGGATACCACATGGCCACATGTGGATTTAAAGGATTAAGTGAAGGAATATTGATTATTTTGAGGATACACGCTTTAGGAAATTTTTCCTTCATGTTTTATTTCATACCCTATTGTGAGCTTCCACACACACACACACACAGTTACACACTTATCAACTCAAAACAACTATTGGAGATACTTGATTTGTACACAATTATACCAAAATTGTTGTAAAAGGGGTCACATATCCAAAGAATTAAGAACAATTATAATATATTAAAAATTAATAAAACTGATTATGTGTATTATATCATGAATTATTTTACAGTGGTAAAAACACCCCTAAAATTTTAACTTCAAAAAATATATTGATGTTTTTTAATATTTTGTCAAGACTTTTGTATTTGGGAAAAATATTGTCCATTAACAAACATACCCAGTTTCAAGCTCATGTAGTATATACATTTTTTTGAAGATACAGATTCATGGAGAGCCCCTCCCATCATCTCCCGAATTTCTATATGGATGACAGATCGAATGCTAGTGGCAGAGGCCACTGGTAACCCGAAAGCACCAGACATGAATAGATCTCAAGACCTCTATGGAATTCACATAACAATCAAGCCATATCATGGGGATATCGTGTAGACTGTTTGTGTGAGAGATTCACCAAGGGATAGCTTGGCTGGTTCAATATTTTCCATTGAGGTGTAATGCACAGGGAACCAAGGGATCCATTCCCAATAAGTATTTTGGGCTGACCAATTGCTACTGTGGTTGGCAGTTAATAATACTGCATTCAAAAACCTACGTAAGAGGGGGGAATATGTGAAATGGTTCTCACAAGTTACCTACATCCTCATTCTTCTCTTACATGCAGGAGGATGGGGGAATCATTTCTTAAAAAAATAATGATCCCCAAAGGTTAACTCAATTGGTCTATGTTCTTGTGCCAAGTCCATAGAGGTATTGGATTCAATTCTCATTGCATCATTTGGGGTTGCCAATCGATTCCATGGATGACGATTGATATGCCTTCCATTCAAAATTATGGGAAATATAGGGGAGTACATGAGATGGATAGTCTGCTACCAGTGTCCCCATTCAAAGTCATCTTAGTGAAATTTAATGAAACAATGATACGCTTTTAACCGTTATCTTAACAATTTAGTAAAATCCACTGGATTGAGTTTTATAGTCCAAGCTTGACAATGCGTCCCTGTTACCCCCATAATACATGAATGAAAACACAAGGATACATAGGAAAATTTTGATAGCCTACTTATGAATATTAATTTTCCTTTTGATGTAAATTATTTAATAGAGTATGGTGTCCATAGTTATCATTAATACATAAAGATATTATCATCCATCCATGCACTGCATATTTAATATAAATGTAGAAATATGTACACCTTGAAGAAATTTCCCAAAGGAGTAGTGTTTCCAAATTATGCATGTGGAAGAGTGTCGAATAGAGTTACATTCAATGGCACTAGCTTGGAGAAAAAACTTGTACACTTCTATCATAATTTTATTCAAAGAAATAATAATTTTGACACAGGCATGAGATCACCCATCAAAATGAAAAAGCATAATTCTCAAACACTCACACAGTGCAGAGAGGATACATCAATTGAAATTAATCAAAAGAAACATAGATAAATTTATTCCTTCAGTGGTCAAGTTAGTGGGATTGAATGCAAATATGGAAACTCAATTTCCCAAATTTGTGCCAAGCTCGATAGATTTTCCATTGAGGGAGTGAAATTTTGTTTATTTGTTTTAATTAAGTTCATTTGATGGATTCTCTCTTTGTTGTGCTAGTGTTTGTGAATTATTCTCTATGATTTTGATAGTAGAGCTCGTGCTTGCATCGGTTGGTATCTGAGCAAGTTGTTCTATTAAGTATAGATTTCCATTAACATGGACGTATGATTTGATGGATTGTGTGAGTGGATCAAAATACATTTTGAAGATTGATTTGAAGGGTGGTCATTGTCAAATCATGATTAGAGATGGAGAGGAATGAGAGACAATATTCATGACGAAAGAGGGTTTGTATGAACGGTTATTTAGTCCATTTGGCCTGACAAATTGATCCAAGAGGATCCAAGAATGCTCACAGAGGTCCAGGAGGATCCAGAACTCTCATAGAGGTCTAGGAGGATCAATTAAAGCTCAAACTTATACAATCCCAAATTCTCTCCAAACTTCCATCAATGCATAGAAATTGGTGATAGCTTTCTAATGACCCAAAAATCGCCTCAAACGGAGTTCGTATGCAAAAGATATGGCTGGTCAAAGTTCAAGTCAACCAGGTCAAAGTAAAAGTCAAATAGTTCAAGGTGACATGTGTCACCACTGCAAGGGTGACATGCGGTACGACTGTACAACTATACGATAATGACATGGCCACACCCCAAGGTTCCATGTGGCATGACTGTACGCTGATTGGGCATGTGTGTTGGCAATCCAGGTGGACCAGTTGTTTGTCGAGACGTGGAAAATATAAGACAATGAGAGGTTCTCACGTGGAAGCCTCCCATTTCCGACTAATGGTTAAGGTTATGTAAAATTATATGGGAGTCCAAAGGATCTAATTTGTGACTTCCCAAGACCTTACCCAAGGCCTTTACCATCGTGCCATTACATGAGTCTTAACATATATGTGGTGTAGTTTTTATTTAACCTTTGTTAAACGTTCAAGTGGTGGCAAAAAGGGTCGAGGGCCTAAGCCATCGACCCATGGTCTTGTTAGAATCCATTGTAACCATGTCCAATATTTGCGTGGGGTTGACGCCTATATATATCCACATATACCAAAGTTGTCAGGCATTAAAACTACATGCCATATATTACACCAACCACCAAATATACAATGTGAAAACCGACCATCAGTGGGGTTCAAACCCTC
>ML786115.1:112518-122655 GCA_009831015.1 Picea engelmannii
TATATACATACTTAACCAATGCACCAAAGGTGCGGGTTAGTTGCAAATCCCACCTAATTAAAATTTAAATGTCGACCACATAATCTAGATGGGGAGTTAAGCCCATGCCATATTTAATGGGCACAAATTCCCACCTCTGTACACAAATTGAGGATACAGATATCAATATGGAATAGATATTGAGGAGAAGGTACTATGCAGATGCATAGTTTTGCATGCTGAGAAAAGGCCAAGTATGGTGTGCCTCGATATGTGTTCCATGAGGTATAATAATTGCACCTAGGCAACTTTATACTTAATTTTCATGAATTTTTACAAGGAGTATGAATTTGAGGTCTATTTTGTGAATTGAGGCAATTTGTAAAAGTCTTAGTCCATATTACCAATAATAAGCGCCATAGTGCATCATTTAGCGTGTAAAGAGGGTGAAAATGAGCCAGTTTGAAATTTGGTCGACTTTATACTTAAATTTCTCATAATTTCACAAGGATTCTAATGGTGATCTACTTTTATGAGTTTGAGCAACGAAATTAAGGAGAGTCCATTAAATTGGATTTTTGTAAGCCCATGTTGTAATGTAATTTGGTATTTTGAGATGATGAAGAATAACCTTACTATCTAAAGAGGACTTGAAGATGAATTAATGTATGTCATCAATACATGTAATTTGAGTTCTTTTATTTTCTATTGTGTCATCTCATAAATCTAAAAATTAATCATCATTTTATGAGTTTAAGGATAAGAAGCACACCATCATTTTTCTGCAAATCACCTCAATACGATCAAAAATTTATTCTGAATCAAGTTAGATGTTGTATGCAAAATTTAAAGGGATAAGTGGTGTCTAAGGATTTTTAGATCACAAATGGTTCCTGTCATTTCATGTGTTTGATGAATGAGGAATGGTAAAATTTTCCAGGAAAATTTGTTGTTGTTTATCTATATTATATCTTGATTTTTAGCATGACAAAGGAGGAAAATATGATGCATTTGTATCAAGTTTTGGAGTTTCTCAAGAAGGAAAGTTACTAATTAATCCAAACAAATGATTATGTCTAAAAGATGAGTTATTTTACTTCGGGTTTGTAATATCTCAAGGAAGGATGAATATGGACCCGAAGAATGTTAGAGATATTGATGTTTGGCTTACATTAAGAATTACCTTTGAGGTAATAATTTCTCATGGATTTGCAAGATTTTATTGAAAGTTCGTGAGGAAATTTCAACGATATTTATGCACCGTCGAATGAGTGCAAGGAGTGTTATTTTAGGCAGACTGAGATATGCAAAGAAGTTTTGAATTTTTGAAAGCGAAAGTTATAAACAAACCAATGTGGGCATTGCGAGACTTGACTGTAGTATTTCAGGTTGATTGTGATGGGATTGGAACAACCATTGGAGCAGTTTTGAGCGAGTAAGATAAACTTACTTCTTTCTTTAGTGAAAACTTAAATGATTCCAAGAAAAAGTATTTTGGGTAGGGGTGAAATCATGAAGATGGGTTACACTTTTGCTTGTTTTATGAGAAAAAAAAAATGTATTTTCACAAGTTATTCAACTTCCGACATACAAAAGTATTTTTTTTATTTAGAATTTCACTTTACAGTAAAAAAAAAACTTGTGAAGAATTGTGTTAGCTTTCCAATGACTATTTTTCAATTTTTTTTTAATCATGATTTGATATGTCAATTTGACAATTGTTTAACAGTATGTTCCTTAAACATGAAATGAATGATAACGAGTTACTTATTTCTACAACAATGTATCTATTATTAAACTTATGTTTCTAAGAAACAAAATATATTGCAACAATCTACAAAGACTCTATTTTATTATGACTATTATTTTGAATTTAACGGATGAATATTATAATTTCTAGAATTTTTTGAAGTTGATTAAGATGAAAACATTGTAGACTTTAAACACATATTTTTATACATGTTGTATCTATCTTAATTTTTACTTAAAACTAAAATCTAAATATACCCTTTTGAAAATAACCGTTTAAGGATTATGAATATAATTTTTTCCAAATTTTTCACTGTATATTTTTAGAGATACCGATATTTCATTTCACCGAATCATAATGTCTGCTAGAAATATTATGTAGTGACTTTAAAAAAAAAATAAAAAAAATTAGATAAAAATAAAGAAAATGTAAACAAATTATAAGAATTGAAAGTACATTCAATTTTGGAAATGCTGGTGTCATTTTCGAAACCTAATTCTCAATGTTTGCAGGAGTCCACAACCTCTGAAGTTTAATTATGCTTGGGACAATTCTTTGGTTTTAGTTTTCAGTTCCAATTTCCTTTTTTCGGCCGAAATAATACTTCGGCCGAAAAAATAATGTTTCGGTCGAAAGACTAAAATCTAACAGAAATCGTCAAAACTGAATGGTTTCCAAGTCTTTCGGTCGAAAAACTAATTATTTCGGCCGAAAAAAACTTCTTTCTGTCGAAAGATTGTTGAACGAATTCCGTCTGTTGGAAAAAAATGAAACGACACAGCGTATGGCTTTCTTTCGCGCCAAATTGTATAAATAGGATTTCGGCCAAACACATTTAACACAATCCATCAAATGAACAAAGAGATATAAGCTCGAGGATAGGGATTTCAAAGCATTTCTATTACTGATTGTAGCTGTATTCTTTTCTTTCTTTATTTCTTCCCTCTGTTCCATAGGCTTAATCCGAGGATCGATATCGATACATGGTGATTTTTTAGAACACTTAAACAAAGTTTCGAATCATCTTTTTGGTTTTTGTTGAATAAGGTAAATGATGTTTGTTCAAGTTTTTATTGGAATAACAATTTATATGTTGAATGATAAATGTTGAGCATTTTTTCAAGGTGAAGTCTTTGTTGAACATATCTTTTATAGACAACTATAAAAGTTACGGGAAACAAAAGTTTGCGTAAGAGAAAATATGATCACACTCGAGATGATACTCGCCAAATCAAATAAAGGAAAGATCTTTATCGGAGAAAGAAACAAGAACATGCAAATATTGAAGAAATAAACGATGATAATGTCAATAGAGATTTTCGACAAGAAGAAGTTCAACCAAGTATGCATGCACATATGATGATCGAGCACACGACACACATTGAGACTGTATTCAAAAAGTACAAAATTCAAATTATAGAATTCAAATTAAAAATATTGTAAATAATATAATTGATTGTAATTACAATTTGATGTTTTTCAAAAAACATAAATAGATTTGTCTCATAATGTCGAATAAGACATTGAAACCAAAATTGAATCAGAAGATGAATCACCTATAGGTATGTGTACATAAATTTAGATTAATACAAGATGAACACTCAAGTATATATAACTTAGTGAATTTGTGTTCGGGTTATGTTTTTTAATATAAACTTTAAATTGAAATATGCAGGAGAATCTATCAACATTGATGATGAAATATTAGAAAATGTTGATACTGACAAATTTGGAAAGAAAAAAGCTAAGCATTATATAAGATATCGAACTAAGAATATGTATAATACTTATTTCAAAGATTAATCAATAACATCAGAGGCTCAACTTTTACTTTCTCTATTGAAGTCAAGAAAGTTAAAAGAAGCTACATCATTATGGGGTATTCAAAAGTCGACAAAGGATACAAAGGTGCAACAGAATGTCTTTAACAATATAACTAGTTTATTAAAGGCTTTTGGAAAATCGATTGACATGCTCATATTTTGCTCGCGCTAGGGCTGCAGGTTGCTTTAGCATGCCCCTGAGGCCTCTGTGCCCTCCTGATCGAACTGCGGTGCCCTTTCAGACCATGGAAGCTCCTGGAGATCCCAATCCGCCCCCAGAGGTTCTCGCTTTCAGAACCATGATTGCATCTGGTCCTAAGCGTCCACCCATAGCGACCCAACAAAAGTTTGTAAGGAAAATGGAATCAATCCCCACGGTGGCCCTGCTGGAAGAAGAAACATGTAAAGCGACCTTGAACCTGGCCGAGAGAGGTCTCATAGGTCAGTTTACGGGCCTCTAGCCTTCTCCCAAATTGGTGGAAGAGTGGACTCAAAGGAACTGGAAGCGATTGATCAAAGAGGGAGTCAAGAGCTTCTTCGTAGGAAAGGGTTTCTTTGTGTTCGTCTTCGAGAACCCAGATGAAAGAGGAGTAATCTTCAGAAATGGGCCATACTTTATGGGTCCTCAGGGTCTTTATCTAAACAAATGGACTCCCGATTTCGACCCCACGCAAGACGTTTCCTCTTCTTTTCTGGTCTGTGTCAGGCTCCCTCATCTACCTCTCCACTGCTGGAATAAAAAATCCCTTCAGATTATTGGTAACGTGTTGGGAAAATACATATACCACACTGCAAGAAAGGATCAGTATTCATGCGCTCGTATCTGCATAGAAGTAGATTTAGAAGAGGGGCTTCCGGAAGTGATCAATATCACCGTAGCTGGGTGGAAGCATGTCCAGGAGTTGGATTACGAAAAACTACCGTTTAAATGCAGACATTGTCACGGGCACAGACACTTTACAAAGCATTGCAAGAAGAAAGCCGATGAACTAGTAGATAAACAAAATGGGGAACAATGGACCCTAGTACAGAAAAATGAAAACACAAAAAAAGGCAAAGGTAAAGGCCATATGATCGGAGGTCCCAACAGCTCCATAAATGTCCAAGAAATGGAAGCAACTCCAAATGGGACAGAAAGTGCTCAGCTCAATCAAGCAAAACTAACTGAGGAGAATGAGGAATAGGTAGATGCATCACCTTCAAACAAAGAGGGAGGGGAATCAAAACAGATTGAAGTCAATCAAGGCAGCCCCTCCAACCCTTCATACGCAAAAATCGCTAAGAAAAAAACAGAGGAAAGCTCAGGTTCTTCAGAGGATGAAACCTATGAGAAACCTTCGAAAAAAGCAGGAAGGAAATCCCGTAAAGAAAAGAGGGAGGAAGAGGCAGAAAGGTACAAAACACAAGGAAGTCAGTCTACAATAGAAATGTCTATTGGGAGAAATATCAGACCAAGGCCTTCCAAGGGAGGTCCCAATCCCCCCCCCCTCAAGTAAATAATGAAACTCATCTCTTGGAACTGTAGAGGACTGGGGAATCCCTCCAAAATAGAAGCAGTCAAGGACCTTTTGAAAGAAGATCCCTTAGACATTCTCATGCTCCAGGAGACCAAAATAGAAGGGAAAGCCCTTCTAGAGATCAGTAGATCAAAGTGGAACAAAAGATCAGGCAAAGCAGTTAGTTCAAGGGGGACCTCCGGAGGGCTGGCAACTCTTTGGACCGAAGACATATTTCACCTGAACAAGCATTACGAAACCCAACATTGGATTTTCACGGAACTGAAGCACAACACAAGTAAGTTGTCTATCTCTCTTTTCAATCTGTATGTACCTGTATCCTACGCTGAAAAACGAGAATGCTGGAACTCACTATCGATTTATTTAGAGGAGAACTCTCCCAGTAATATCATCATAGCTGGGGATCTTAACATTGTTAGGAAAGCAAAAGAGAAGAGAGGAGGATCCAACAAAAGAGACCCCATACTGGTCAAGGTAGAGGAGATCACGTAGTCTTGGGACCTTTTAGACTTCAACCCCGTTCAAGGCATGTATACTTGGATCAATAACAGGGTGGGACCTGACCATATTTCTTCCCGTTTAGATCGATTTTTGGTGTAAAGCTCCATAATGATGAGCAAAAAGATCATCATCACTAAAATTCTGCCAAAACTTACCTCAGACCATAAGCTAATATAACTGCTCCTGGAAGAAGAAGAAGACCTGGGCCCTATTCTGTTCCGATTCATCCCTTTATGGATTGAGAGAGATGGTTTTTTAGAGACAGTAAAAGTAGCATGAGCCAATTCCGTCTCTGTATCTTCAAGCTATGTTTGGGAGCAAAAGATGAAAGCCGCAAAATAAGCATTGAAGGACTGGATAAAGAAACCAACCCCTACCCCCACCGATCAAAGAAGAGAAGCAATTCAGTCACTGCAAACCCTGCAAACAGTTATGGAAAGCAAATAAATTACAACAGAGCTGCTGGAAAAAGAAATAAAAGTGCAATGAATCACATATCAATCTTTTCGAAGGGAGGAAGAATACTGGAGACTTAAATCTAGAAGTCTCTGGCTGAAGGCTGGGGACATGAACACCTCCTATTTTCATCGGCAATACAAAGAAAGACTGTCCAGGAACCATATAGTAGAAATAAAAACAGTGGATGGCCAAGTATGAAAAGGTTTCAACCAAGTCAAAGCGGAAGCAGAATCCCATTTCATGAATTTATACAAAGAAGACATTCAAAGTAATGATGAGGAAGTTGTTGACCTTCTCTCCAATATCCCTTCCCTCATTAGTCCAGAAGACAATGAATTACTCTGTAGACCAACTACTGAGGAAGAAATCATTAACGTAATCTGGTCCATGGAGGCAGATAAGGCACCTGGGCCTGATGGATTTACAATTCACTTTTACAAATCTTGCTGGCATATGATCAAAGATGACCTCCACAAAATGATAAGCGAGTGCATGAAAAAGTGAAGGTTGGTGGAGGAACCAACTCTACATATATCGCATTAATCCCTAAAGACTCCAACCTTGAAACATTTGCAAGATTCAGGCCCATTTCGTTGTGTAATGCATCATACAAGATCCTGGCTAAATTATTAGCAAACCGGATCAAGCCGTTGCTAAAAAGACTGATCTCCAGCTCTCAAGGTGGATTTGTCGAGGGCAGGAATATACTGGATAACGTAATTCAAACTCAGGAGATTATACACACAAGCATACGGCGGAAGGATAAAGGAATGCTGATAAAATTAGATATGGAGAACGCGTTTGACAGAGTCAATCACTCGTTCCTGTGCAAGGTTCTCCACGCCTTTGGCTTCTCGTCTCACTTTGTTCAGATTATTAAAGCCTGCATTGACAAACCATGGGTCGCCCCTTTAGTCAATGGCTGTCCAACAAAATTTTTCCAAGCACAGAGAGGCATCAGGCAGGTATGCCCTCTCTCCCCCTTCCTGTACATAATAATGGTAGTCTCCCTCAGCCGAAAGCTAATTGCAGAAAGGATAGCTGGCAACATACCGAGCCTCAAATCGTCCAATGAAGCAGAACCTTTAAACCACGTGCTCTTTGCAGATGACTCCCTTCTTCTTGGGGGAGCCTCCATAAGAATAGCCAAAGCATTCGACTTGGTCCTCAGAAATTATTGCAGAATCACGAGAGATCTAGTTAATGAGAGAAAAAGTGAAGTTTTCAGCTGGAATTTAAGCCAGCCCGAACTCACAGGTATCATTGCCATCCTCAGGTTCAAAGGCCACTCTAATTGGGACAGGATTAAATATCTTGGTCTTCCTATCATCTCTGGTGGCAATAAAAGATCGCTCTGGAGCGATATCATATCTAAAATCAAAAACAAAATCGCTACGTGGGGAGGCTACTGGTTGACCAAGGGAGGCAAAGTCATTTTAATTAAATCAGTGCTGTCTACGCTTCCTATATACCAGGCAGCTTTCCTCCTAGCACCCTGATCCGTGACGGATCAGATCTCCAAGATCCTTAGAGATTTCTTGTGGCAGGGAGGGAAGGGCAATGAGAATAAAATTCATCTGGTGAACTGGGACGTGGTTAAAAAACCCACGACAGAGGGCAGATTGCAAATCAGGGACCCTACACTCGCCAATCTAACGTTAGGAGGAAAGATATTGTGGACTTTGATTCATGAGCCCGCGCATCCGGTGAGTGATACTCTGCGAGCTAAATACGGGGTCAATAACTCTCTTAGCAACCTCCAATGTGATAGCTTAGCTAATTGTACGCAGGTGTGGAAATTGTGTTGCAAAAGCAACAAGTTTTTCAAAAGCTCGGTCTACAGAATCCCTGACAACGACAAACGTACGTTCTTGTGGAAGGATAGCATCATGGGGAGAGAACCTTTGGCTGAAAACGCTGACATAGAATATCTCAGAGACTGGATGGAGAGAGCAGGACTAAACAGACTATATGATCTCTCGAAATGGGATCAGCGTGGAGACTGGGCAGGATGGGACTTCCACGGAGTCCCATCTCGATTATCTATGCAACAAACCATGCTCGAAGATCTGCTGGAGGACGCCGCCCATGTCAATAGAACCATGAAAGACAGACGGGGATGGGGCCAGACAGGTGTATACACCACAACAACAGGATATAGATCTTTGCAGGCATCAAGAAATAGCAACCAAACCCCCGCCTTTTGGAAAAGCGTCTGGGATCCCCTAGCCATACCAAAAGTGAACTTCTTCTTATGGACCCTAGTGCACAATAAACTTCTTACAAGAGATAATTTGGAGAAAAGGAACATAGTGGGTCCACACAGATGCGTGTTATGTTGCAATAATTTCGAAACAGTTCAACACCTTTTCATAAACTGCACTTTTGCCAAAGAGGTTTGGGGTCTCTTTCTTCAGGATTTTCAAATTACAATTCCTCCTCAGAATTCTGTTGTGGAATTATTTGCCTCTTGGAGTCTTATCTACCCCCAGTGAATTCCCTCTAAATCTTTTTGGAGAAAAATATGGATAGCTATACCCAAATATGTTTGCTGGCAGCTTTGGTTGACACACAATCAGTTGATATTCAAAGAAGAGCGGCACTCTCCGTTACAAGTTGCTGCAAAAGATAAATCCTTCCTTTTGGAAGCGGCCCAACAACAGTATGTTAAAGAGGCCCCATCGTTACTGCTCGAGGAAAAGAGGTGGCTAATACCTCTTGTGCCACTTCCGAGTAAGCAACTCCTTTCCCCAAAAATAGTCAATCTAGAATGGCGAATAAGAGATGATGATGACAAATTCCAGTCATGGTGGAGGTCTAAAAATTTAACCACAATTTTCTTCGATGGGGCGTCCAAAGGAAACCCCGGTGCAGCCGGTGCTGGGGGGGTCATCTACTCCCCGGATGGGTCTTCAAATGATTGTTTCTGTTGGGGATTAGGTCAGAAATCCAACAATCAAGCTGAGATACTAGGGCTTACCAAATATTTCCTTATCGCCATAGAAAAAGGAGCCAAAGACCTTCAAGTTTTTGGAGACTCTGAGATAATAATAAAAAACTTAAACACGGATGCACGGTTCAACAACGCCAATCTAAACAAAGTCTTGGACAGACTGAAGAGAGTCCTCCTAGACTTCAATTCGTGCAAGTTTTACCATATTTTAAGAAATTCAAACAGTGAAGCTGACCAGATGGCGAACAAAGGCAGTACACTCATGAAAGGATTGCTAATTGTAAACAACAAAAGTTACATTCAAATTCACTGAAAATGTTGTAAACTAAAAGAAGCTTGAATACTACAATGTAATAGGGGTTGCCTCGGCAAAGACCCATTTTCTCTCCAGATAAATAAATCCCATACCCGTTTCAGTTAAAAAAAAAAAACTTTTGGAAAATCTTGAAAAGAAGATGTCTGTGTTGCACGTAAAACATTACAAACAACAATTGTTTCAGGGAGCAATATAAAAGATCGTTTGACACTACACATGGCAAAAACTTTGGGAACGTCAAGAAAAACATTACAAAAACATAGAAAATTTCATTTCCGAATAGATGTAAATGATGAATTGGCTTGTTGGACAATGATTTCTAGACAACCCTACAAAGATAGACTTGCGGAAAATGTTAAAGAATTGGCCCATAATTGTTGGTTGGAAGAATCTCGTGTTTCACCACATACGAGGGATGTGTTGCGTCAAAGAATAGCACAAAATCAATATGAAGAACATCCAAAACATATATTTCCAATGACACAAATAGAGTTGTTTAATAAATTCAAAGAAGAGCACAAAGAAGTTAAAATTTCTATCAATACATTTGTGCAACAAAAACCATGGTTTGTTAGACCCATCACTGTCCGTGACACGTGTTGTTGTCGTTATCATGTGGAGTTTGAGTTTTATTATGACACATTTTTGGATTTTGGTAAAACTTTGCGGCCAGGTTCACCTCCTCCTTCCACGGTTTGTGTTTTTATATCTAAAATTCTATGTGAAAGAGAAGATGATGATTTATTTTACAAAAAAAAATGTGTTGGTGGAAAGAAATGTGATCGTTGTGGAAATCTAAGTTTGTTTCATTCAAAGTATCATATTGATATGAATGATCA